>VJOZ01068092.1:1077-13692 GCA_009801055.1 Stichopus horrens
ACCCACCCCTTGGATCCGCCACTGATAAGTGTCTCTGAAGAAAAAACAGACTCACCCACACTGACATGAGTGAAATACTGCACTAAAACATCGGTAAGAATGCAATATCGCAATTTGGCCATATTGACTGACTACGTATCACCATAGTTACCGTAATGCATTACTGGAAATTATACATAGTTTTACCCTGTTTTTACTCTCATGTTTACCGATCAGACTTCTAGTATACGATACTTTGATTTCACCATAATTCTCAGGTGGTCTTGCCACTACAAATGCCCATAGGCCTATACATTAACCCTTATTTCACATCACCCTTAATTGGAGCAATTTACCATGATTTTCATAGGAGTTATCACGATATTAAACTTACCATGGTGTAACCATGGTTTTACCTTATCCTCCCTTGCAAAGTTGAAAGTTTTACCATAATTGTAGCCTTACAAAAATATTCAACTGCCATGCTATACTAGGTAAAAGGTCATGTGGGAAATGTCACAGCAAATGTGCAAGGTTTAGGCACGTAGGTAGGAAGGGGAATGAACTGATTAGCTACGTACCCTAACTGGTAGGAAATGTTTTCCCAGGCTATGAGAAATATGAGAGAACTTTTTCACAACAGAAGAGCAGGCTAAGCTGGAATTTGTGTACTGTAAACGAGTCTGACAAACTAATGTGACAAGCCGTTGACATCAAAGCATATCTCTAATTATTTGAAGATAACTAATTAAGTATATCTGAAAAAGTAAATGATATCTTAAAATTATTAAAGATATATCTTTATGTAGGCCTAATTAAAAATATCTTTTGATAATGAACGATGCGCTATATTTGTGAAAAGCCTATTCACTGTGTGAATTAAGATGTAGTTAATTCTGTCCACTATCTTTAAGTATTTACATCCTTGAATGCAACCAAAAATGACTTGTCTTTCTTTCCCACGAGGTGTAGATAAGGTGCAGTTAATATTGTAATATGAATTAAATAGTGCTAAAATTCGCTGCAATTATACCGGCGCAATATTAGGCCTCACTGGGCGGTATCCAAGAGTCATTTTAACACTCACATATTGTAGGCCGACACATTGATGGTATGCAACACACCTGTTTATCTTTGCTTGAATTAATAGATGTGCCCCCTCGAGCTATATCAATCCTATTATAACTGTTTTTCACCACTTCCCGCAAATTTCAGCATTCTAATAGGCATATATGTGTATGATTACTGGAGGTTGGCAACCGCGTTTTTATCTCTGACAGAAGACAGAGTGTACGACAAACGCGTATTGACAACCCCTCACAATAACAAACACTGATCGGTGGTAAACAACTCTACACTACCTTTGACCTATGAACTTGGTATCGAAGACTTTACGCTATATAGGCCCTATGTGTATGGCATGTTGATAAGGCAGCGGGAGCCTAACATAAGCCTAAGCTAGCAACACTTCCGAAGAGGATTCGCTGATAATGTAAGTGGAAGTAATAAACCTAGTAATATCGGACTTACATGGTTACTTTTTTGGAAATCTAAGGTACGCTCAATTTATGACGAATTGTGATCTTGGGAATGGATATCAGTAAATCATGGGGTAGAGGAAACAAAAGTAATTTGTTAATGGGATGAGCGATATTGAACTGGCTGGTACTGTGATACTGATAGGCCTATATGCTAGTTACTTATTGCAAACCTTTACGCCAACACAGGCAACAGTAAGGCCTAAGCTAAAGTAAGTCCTAACTAAAGACAATGTTCCCTAACATAGTCCATCGTAATTTAAGTCGTACCCTCGTGAGTGTAACAGTACAGTCTTTTACGTCGTGACAGGCCCAACATACTTTGTCGCACTTTCTAGTATTAGGTCTAGCCCCGGCCCTAGTAAGGACTATCATGAGCCTATCAAGTATTGGGGGTTTACTCTTACTGACTAACTTTCTTGCTGACAATTACTTAGTGGGCCTAAGTTAGTCCTAGTATTATATTACATCTAGCATAAGTTCTAACATTAGTTTGAGCCCGCTTGTTGTCATACTCAAGCTGGTCAGCCTAGTTTATTAACTTCCATCATTAGACCCAATGTTAGGCTCAAACAAGTGAGGTATGCCTAAGCTAACTCACTGCAAGTGTAACATTAAGCTGTAAAAACAAATTGTAAGTAAGGCCTTAATGTTTCCCACATCTCAGTGGTTCACTGTCACCATAAAGTAAGATAGGGCATAGATCTAACTTTCAATGCTTGACTATTGATGTTTGCCTCAACATTTGGTTCAGCTGCAGAATACAAGGTAGCCTATTAAGAGTAAACGCACACAAATCAGACCCAGGAGGAGCAGTCGCAGTTACTGTGACTACGAATGAACTGTCTCAACTCTGAAAATAGCAGAACCGTGATACAGTATGATTGATGTACATCTGCTGTGACTAGTATGACGGTGCGCCCACACTAAAAATATCTGTCCACTACTACCACTGTGCCTCCACTCCAGATTGGATACTCAACGGACAATATAGGCCCAGTTGTTCCCAGAATAACTGTACCTCAGTGTATGGCCACTACTGCTCCACCACTTTTTGAAGGTGATTGTGAGTGGACGATTGTATTCTGCAGTTAATCTAACATTTGTCTAAGCTTTGATTTGCTATATCCACAACCCAATGCTAAATCTGAGTAAAAAAAGTTAGACAAAGCTGAAAGTGCATTCAACTGCACTGGGTTAAGCATTGCTGCAAAACAATCATTGCAAACAAATGCTTCTGTGAAATAACCTGCTGGAATGGACAGTGATTCTGGCAGAAGTTGAAGGTGGCCCATATATGTTAGAAGAAAATTCCCGAAGATGGAAATATATGGCATGCAAATTCTCCTTTTGTGGTCTTTACATCCAGTGCTGTATAGGCATTTGTGTGCTGTATTCCAAATCAATGTACAGACCAGCCTATTTTCTGTTCTTTTTCATATGCAAAATGTGAAATGTGCTTAAAGCAGCAAAGACTCGGGGATGAGCTTATGCCACTCTCCACTAATGGAAACAATGTCATTCTTTCCTAGCCCTTCAATTCCATCTGGTTCATGAAAAGCTATACATATATCTCTAATGTGAAATATTTTACATTTAGTGATTCCATTCAGAGCGTAGTAAAGCTATTAATGCTGCAATTGTGCAACCAGCAAAAATGAACATTCAACATGGCTGAAATTTTGTATCCTTATAGATGGTCATTTATGCTTAGCTTTACAGTATACCATCACAAGGCACTTTGTCAGCCGTTGCATGGACAGTAACTATTATACAGTGAAGAACCCTAGTAGCCACTTTATACAAAATGCAGGTAGCTTGTAGCTGTTAAGAATAAACATGATCAATGGCCACTGAATTTGTTGATGTTACATGCTCTTAATAGCTTCTAGTGCAACCAAGTCAGTACAGTAGTGCCTGATGCCTGTGTTACTAATGACTGCATTGACATTTTCTATATTTAGTGATACTGTAGTGCTATTGCAATCATGTACAAATCCAATTTCCCAACACAGAAATTTCTGGTCATTTACACATAAACTATGTTTATACACTCACAGAAATTAAAAACTCATGTGATGAATTATTTTTTTCTTTTATAAAAAGTAACCATCACTTGTTCATCTCATCTATTCACACTCAACCCATAAAGCTTTATTCCTTTCATGTTATTTACAGTACCCAGTCATGAGCATCTACAAGTTCTTTTGACATTTAATTTTAAGTTTCTTTACCGTAAGCTTTTGTCAAAATGCACAGACCTGTAAAATGTGTAATAATGTATTCCCAATATCACTACCAGGCTGCTGCATTTTTTAAGTTAAAACTTCACTTCTTTGTTTACTTCTTTGTTTTGTCAAAATAAAAAAATGCGTTGTTACTAGTTACTTGCAAGTACAATATGTCCATGCCTGTTGAATCTTTTTGTCATGGCACTTGCATATTTATGTTTTATGGTGTCAAACTGTGTTTAAGAATTAACTACATGAAGTTCCAAAGCTCTCATTATGCTGTGTTGTAAGGAATTAGAGAATGACATGCCAGATTGTGTACCACATACTTTTTGCCACAACTGAATAATATAGAGTGTACATGTCATGTAATGGAATTATATACAGTTTAAGTAGAGTGATACTAAGCAGAGTGTGTCAGATCCCTAGTGAATTTGTAGAGTCGGGTTTTCCAAAAGGGTTTTGTGTTCCATTCTCTGCTGTAATTCAGGGTTTTCAGTAGGGAAAGAATGAACAGGAAGGTGCACCAACTTTAACTGGAGCTACAGTACTGTAAGTAGAAACAGGATTAGACACATCATACAGAATGCAACTTTATATTATCTATGTTTGTTTTAAATGAATTTGGAGTGTGTTAGCATGAAATAATTATAGTTATCTTGATTATTAAACTAAATGTTGAAATTGGAATGGTGTACAGTAGTACAGTAAATCCCAAATTTGGTTGGCTTTCCTGCCATGTGCGTAGCCATTGGAAGGACAAGGAGGCCACCCCCATGAGCATATTTTTGGTATTTGTTTATGTATGGTAATATAATGCTAGTATTTCCCTATTTTTATGTGATAGGCCTACAATTTTTTGGCCTTAGACAGCTTGATATCTGGGAGGGGTGATATTTTGTACCAAAATTTGCTTTGTGCCAGCCCATGGTGGCTGTGCCCCTAGCCTGTTTTGTCTTCTGCAGGATTCACTGCCCCTTTGAAAATTTGTGGCTAGACCCCTGTTGGCAGAGGACCTCCTACATGCAGCATGTAACATTGATTGACAAGATAACATTCTTGTGTACCTTCTAGCCATTCAAGGTGTTACTGTTACCTATGCAAGATAAATGTTGTTTTGTTGTGGTTTAAAACTGTATACTTAATGACTGCAGGTCAGAGACTTCATGTTGATGTCATCCACATTTAGGATTATTCTTGTTCTGCCACAGCAAATGAAGTAGAAAGCAACATGTAGTAAAATAATGAAGAATAATCTTCATTTTCTGTAGGATGTATTTTGTAGGACAGATTAATGCCAAACCACTCACGTGTGTACTGGGTGAATCCACAACCACTTGTAGAAAAACTATATCTGAACTTCTTATTTAAAGTGATACCAACTTTTCTCCTCCAAGAGGAAGTGTAACTTGTATGGCATGGGAGTTGGTCAATTTGAGTACTGCTTAACATTTATCAATACTGTGTCCTGTACATTTACACTATTAGGTTAACTTTATAGCCTGCTCGGTGGATCGTCCTTGAGTTGAAGAAGTTGGCATACAGTATTAAAGACCATCTGTTAGCACTTTTTTGTGGGCACTGGGAAGATACCGCATTGGACTCAGTTTTGTGGTTGTTGTGACAGTTTGACAGGATGTTATCACTTCAGGAAAAACATACTGACTGTACATACTGTAGACATGTCAATTAGCAAGCACCACAAGCAGGGTGCACAGTAATTAACAGCCATCACAAAGTAGAGAGGGCTAAGCAATGCAAAGACCGCACCTCTAGATGCCTCCATGGAATTATTGACCTTGATTTGAGTCTCCTGCTATTCTTCTCTTTTGGTATTTGTTCTCTTTGGCATTGGTATTTATTTTAAAGGACTGTCCTCTGTGCAGCTTGGATCAATTGCTTTAAGAAACTAGGATGGTCTCATCGTCCTTTCAGACTACTGAAAGCTACACTGCACAAGAGGATTCAAATGTGGGGAAGGGGATATAGGGAGAAATAGGAGTGGAGGGGCAATAATGGCCTAAAATTTCTAATGAACTCACTGCAAATTTCAATGTGGAATTAATTAAGAACCTTTTGGTACAGCAGAGACACTTTATCATTCTTAAAAGTTTTATTTGATTAATATAAAGGGAAGTGCTGTATTATTACTCAATCTTGCGGTTAAATATAAAGGGATTGATTGGACACGTTCCTCACTAAGTTGCAGTGGTATTTAGCCCTACTGCTTAATCTGCAGAACTAAAGGATGACATTTAAAATCTTGAAAGTAATAAGCAGTTATCCCTTCTGTACTTTATCTTGAAAAATCATCAAAAGCTTGCAAAATCTCTTTGTTTTTCTTATTAGTATTTTTTCATGATGTTGCTGAAGGTGTTATGTTGTAAAATTAAACAATTTAACTACAGAGGTATCACGTGTCAAGAAAGAGCCATTCATGAATTAGCATAACTGGGTTTACCAATTCAGTTTGTGGTGACTGCATTTTCCATTGAATTAAAACTTTCAAATGTTTTATTACTAGTGAACATTATTCATTGTATGTTTTATGTATTAGACAAGAAATTTTTAATATTAGTGAAACTGGCCCACCAGAAAACTGATGGTCACTCAACCGTTGCCAAAACATCATTATTCTGTAGGCCTGGGGTGTATTCCCTTGTGTTGGTGAAGGAATTATGTAATTAAATACCACACACACATTTCCATGTAAATGAAAGTGCTGTTGCTTCAAGTTTAATCTTTGTGACATCTGCACTGGACATTCTTACAATTTGACAGTTTAATGTCTGTTTTGTAGAAAAGGTGAATTATATGGTAGCTTGGAGTTATGGATTAGTTTTGCACATATACTGTACAGTGATAAATGGTGTGCCATAGCTTAAGCAGGTGCTTATACTATACAGTATATACAGTGGTCTAACTTCTTTCTTTCATTTAAATGGCCCAACACTACTTTAGCATAAACTAGATCTTGGGTGCTGGGTACACATGTGCAAGTTCATTTATATAGCATCTCTTAGTAACCCAGAGAACTTTTTTGAAAGTACAGTATCCAGAGCTGACCACTGCTAGCCATCATTGCCCAAGCATCAGGGCCACATCTCTGGAATAGACTCTTCGGTTTATCTGCTGTGTAATGTAGAACAATGTTCATAACTTTTTTGAATCAGGTTCACCACCTGTGATAATGTCATTACTGTTTGGGTGAAAATCTATATCCCAGAGTAGCAGAAACTTGCCAGTAAACAAGCACAAAGTATCATAGCTCTTTCTTGTGCAATTATTTTTATGTGCTTTTGTTGAACTCAGATGCTCATGTGATTGCCTGAAGATTGTCTTGAACCAGAACTGACTTTGACAACCTAATTTGACATGAAACAAAAGATCTTCAGATTTTAACCCTTTCGTAGCCAGTGTGCCCATCCTTTTCAGCCAACTACATAAAGTGGAACGTTGAACTTTTACGTACTGCAATGGTACAGTATGTACGTGACCGTAAACGGAAAATCTCCAGGATATGACATATTACATAAGTGGCTGTGAAAGGGTTAATTACAGTGTCTACCTTTTGAATGCAGATTGTAACTTTTGCATAATTTGGTGTAGAAATCTTGTCCAAAGATGATAACCAGATCAGTACTTTCCACTTGGCTATAGTGGTTTGGAATTCCAGCTCCACTGACATACCAAATCCTGTAGTTCATCTAGAGGACCACAGTACATTCATTTAGTGTTTGAAATTCAAATAAAGAGGGTATTATGTGTGGGTGGTGAATAATGTTGTTGTGACAAGTGTGAAGTGATTATGTCAAAGAGTTTACAGTACAGTACCTCAGCTCTGTTTTGAGTGTATGAACCTGATTCCAGTGTTCAATAGTGTTTTTGGCTGCACCCTTGCATGTATGTACTGTAGTTGTGTTGCCATGCACTGGGCGAAGTTCAAATGACTTTGACTGTTTGGGTAGATTGATAGTTTTCACAATGATGATATGGGCGAATTAAGCCTTTTGCCATGTTATAAATCATACTAATTTGGTGGAACTTGTTAATTGATGCAGTTTTAGGTTGCTGATGTTATCACTTGTAAATGTTGGGGTTAGGGTTTATAATTGTCTTCACTGGTTTGCTGATGCAGCCTGCATGTTATTAATAAAGGTACATTATGACTTAACCATTGAACATATGTCCAGAAGTGCTAACAATGTACAGTGTGTAGTGTTGATCAGTTGGTCTTTATTCTTACCTATAAGCCTACTTGATTGATCAGCATACTTGTTTATCGATAACTGAATGTAATCATCATATCACCCTATATAAATTTTGGAATTCTGGTCATGCCATGATAAGTAAACCTTTTTTGTCACCAATAGCAACTAGCACTATTGTACTATGGCTTCCTGCAGCATACTGTCTGGACAAGCAACAAATATGTAAGAAAGAAAAAAAAAGCAAAAGAGTCTTAACAGAGATTTCCACCTAAGCCTGGTGATTAGCAGGTTGTTCCATTGTACCTCTTGACAGATATCTGAAAAGATAACAGCCTACAGAAGTTAATGATAAATACAACCTAGTGGGCACAAATATCCACGCTTTTTCGGAGTATAAATTTTAGGAGTTTCCATGGTGGTCCATGGGAAAAACCCGTCTTTCAGAGGTTTGTTTGTCCTCTTGACTCGGCAGTTGCCTTGCAGCCAGAGACTGGAAACAGAAGAATGTGAAAAGCAAATCTTTTGTAGTTGTCAAATCGGTTTAATGCTGTCCCATTCTTGTGACTGTACTTAATGCTTAAAGGGAAATACAGTGCTTAAAAAGTGTATTTTTCAAACCATATTTGTGGACACACAGAATGATAGATTCACAGGGATGTAAGACAGTAGTCCTTTTTTTCAAGAAATAAATGTCTCATAGTTAAAATTCAGTTATTGGTTGCTCGTAAATCATTTACTCCCCTGACTTTCAATAATTTTAAATGAGTGTCCTTTCTTATTCACCTTATGCATAATGTTTTGAGATAATGAAACTAATATTGCTGATGTTTATTGGTGAGGCTGAATGATTTGATAATGATTAAAGCTCTTCTTTCTTGTATGCCATACTGATGTGTTGTAAACACATTATTTCTCTTTACATGTGCACTTAAATTGGTTCATGACAGCACAACAAGGATATGACATCCCAAGTATATGAATAAAAACAAAAGCATAGGCACATTATTGCGCAGTGCCATGGTCCTTCCACCTGGCCAGATTTTAGGACATTAAAGTTTATTTTGTTCTCTTTTTGGTTTATAATTTTACTTTGCAGCAGTCTGTACTGTCTAAAGATTCTGGTTGTCATGATCTGACATTTTTGGGTTGCGCAAGGATTATCATGGTCGTCACCAATGACAGCTCAATTTATACAGTGTTTGCAAACTGCTATGAACTTTAGAAAGCAGTGAGATTAATATTAGTTGAAGTGATATCAAACTATAATCACTACATTCAGAAAGTTAAGAAATCCAATATTTTGGTAATGCAGTATTAACAGGTTGTCAAGCATCATGTGTGAACTGGAAATTTGAACTTGAAAAGGGCACTAGAAGTCATCAGACTTATTGCAAAACAGAGACAGTTGGCACATGAAACATGTCACAGTCAATTCCTCTTAATTCTGAACTGACTAGAGTTTCCTGTATTTTTGTTTTGTTAGTATGTTCTTGCTTGGCACTCATGGCATATGTTGTTGTTTCTACAGATCGACCACAAGTACTCTTAGATCTAGATATTGCAGGTAAATGTCTTAAAGACTAGCTTGTACACACATGTGGAAGTTTGCCCTGTTAGGAAAATCCACTGCTGTTTTTAGAAGTGTTTATAGAAATAGATTAAAGATGATATTACAATTCTGGAGAATTCTACAGTACAGTAAGTAATACACAGTATTCAATTGAAACAGCAGTTTCTATGCTGTGCATTTTAATGTCTGTCCAAAGCAATTAGCAGACTTACATTAGTGGATGGTAGTAGTGACCATTGCCGAGTTTTAGATGTACACAAGGCAGGACTACTGATCTGTAGATTGTTTCTGCTTCGAACCATCGTAGATTATTGTGCAGTATTTCTACCGGTGAAGGTCTACATTATCACGTGACTGATACCAAGTTACAAACAAACCCCTACCTGAAGACGCTGTACGTGTTTACAATAAATGTAAACAGTGAGAGTGGTTTATCATGAAATTCTCACAAGGGGAAGAGTTTTTCCAATGTTTGTGATTTTCCATTTTTTGTAATGAACTGTGTGAAATTTCAGTAATTGCATTAGATTGCTACAGGCATTGTAGAGTCTGTTGTCAAAACCTGCATGACACCATGGTATTACAAGGATTCATGTATAATTCGACATAGTCAGTATGCAGTAGTCCAATATGTATAGTGTCTATGTTTATGATGGATGGGATAAAGGAACAAGAGCTGTTGATAGATGTCAATGTAATTCTTGAGCAATTGCTGTGGTCCAAATAAGTTCATGTTCATTTCATAGGCATGATATGTACGTCAGGTAGACAGGTGGTTGGGAGAGCCAGAGTTCTGTACTATCCTTAAATGGTAACATTATACTTTAAATATTTTGTGTTTGCACAAGTTGATTCACTGTCATTCATGGCCAGTGTATAAAAATCAATGAAATTTAATATGTGGAACTCAGTCTATTGGACATTGTTATTTGCCATTTCTGTTAGGGAAAACAACTCAGGTTTTGGTCATTTGACATGATACGACTGATTAATTTTAATAGTATTGACAAAAGTTGCTGAGCTGAGTGTTGCGATCCTGATTAACTCTGAAATGTCAACTTTGTGGAGATACTCTAAAAGTATTCAGTGTTCACAGGATCATGGAAACCTGGGAGATTCATGAATATTCAGACCGCTGTAGTTGGTCTTCACCATACATCTACATCAGAATCTGTGGCTCATCATATCATAGCAAAGTTCTCTCATGGAACATGATGTATCAAATGAAAGTGGCAAAGTACAAAAAGTGTTGGTATAATGCATAAACCAAAAGAATGATCCAGCACTTTCCAATTAAACACTATAAGTAGACATATTTGTAATGCCATTAGCGGAAATCCCCTGCATTGCTATGATGATAAAAACACAGTGGAGTGTGAATATCACAGTGCGTACCACCCCTATACACAGCTGTTCAAAAATTGTGTGATATGGTACTGTACATTTACTAATGGGACTGGTGTCTCTTTTCACAACCTATTAGATCTGAACATTGTGCATTAAGTGGTTGCAAAAGAATTGACTGACCTTGAAAAATTGCTCAATAGGGTTGTTGGTTAAAATATATAATAATATTAGCAACATGGATGAGAGCTGGTGGTATTTCCATGGTAATAGTGGATACTACTCGTTTTTGTGAAGGTATCTTGTAACAGGAAAGAAGTGATTATTGACAACTGTGTTTGACTTCAGCTTGCAGAATCACATATATGAATTGTATGGTGCATGAAGTTATATTAAATGCAATTTATCTTGAAATCACACACTGACAACACCACCAGACTAAAAGGAATGCAAGGTTTGACAATGAGCATATAGTATGTATCAGTGGTTGTCATACATTTTCACACAACTTTTTGTTGAATGTCCAGATGTTAAAGGGAATTGACAGAGTATAGAGGCAGCTAGTGTGCAAAAATGCTTAGTGCACTGTGAAAACAGTGTGTTTGGAACCACAATAAAATATGTATTTACTTGCAGTTCAGAAATGTTGTAAATGATGGAGGAAATTGTGTTCATTCAACATTCTTTTTAACCTTTCCATCTTCTTAAGCTCTTCACAGTACTTCATCTCTGGACAGAAATTCTTGAAGAATAATGAGGACAAGTACAATGTTCAGAGTATACACAGTACAAGAATTGGAGGAATGGGAAAAGTGGGAATTGTTACAAGCTTGTTATAGAAAGGTTCTTTATTTAAGAGAAAGCTGTCTTTCTGTTACTGTTGTTTGATCCCTACTGTTGCTAATGTGAAGAACCTTGTGTTTGATGACTTTTTATTCTTGTTCTACAATCTGCTTGTTGACAGACATGAAATCCCACATTTGGGCACTGTACATACAGACATGTAATGGTTAGTAAGGCTGGTGAATAGTGAAATTACACTTCATTTTTTATCGTACGGTCTTTTTTTTTTTTATCGTACTGTACTCTATGCAGTGGACACATATTTCATGTGTGCTATCAAATTACTGTATCATAATTATTGCAGAGATAGTTACTTGTTGTGGAAGAAGGATTTGCATGTTTTAAATTGCTCAGTACTAATTTTGTGCTGAAACCAAAAACTTACATACTAGAAGAAGATGAATGTTTCAGTGGTGTACTACTTGCCAAGATGGATGAGCCTCCGTAGGCAGCATATGCTCTATATCAAAAACATCATGTAGCCTAATGATATATGTATGCATCTATAAAAGTCTATGTAGAGCCAGTGATTAATTGAAATAGAGACTTTGGATAGGTGCTTGTGAGGCTGTTCAGTTGCGTTGCTGTGTAATTGTTCCTTTAATTGACTGATTACAGGTTTGATGAGAAAATGATCTCACAACATTAGTTTTTTTGTTGGTCGCATTCTTACTGGAAGCTTTTCAAATTTGATGTTTCATATCAGTTTAGGGACATGTTGCATTTAAAATACACCAACATCGCATCAAAGAAAATGACTTTAACGATCGTTAAACCATTCACCATTATTCAACTTAGCAACAGCTTCATTTCAGACTCTTCATAACATTATTCGTAAAATGAGGTGTGGATGATGGATCATTTGTATTGTCAGTGTTTGTGTGAACAAATTTATTCTT
>VJOZ01068109.1:0-10678 GCA_009801055.1 Stichopus horrens
CCTGTACGTCTGAGTTTATCGGGTTCCTCTCTATACAGGAACCTGTCTATAAAGAAACCCTAGGTACTCTAAAGGTACTCTAAGGTACTCTTCAGCAGAGCGCCACCATTAATTGGACTTGGGATATGAATGGAAGTGGCAGTCGTTAATTATTCATGGTTATTTTTAAGAAAAATGGCTCATGGGTGTGGGGGGGGGGCGCCCGTTGTCCCTGTATCTGCCAGTATCTAAAGTACGTGCTACTGGGTCGTAGGCTACATCGACCCTCAGGGTTAATTAGGTTCATTCAGCGTGTGTAAGGCCTAATTATTGCAAGTGCTATGAGTGTTTGAACTAGTGTCAAATTTATTCCAGTCATTCCAAACCTTGTACTTGTTATTATAATTATTAGACATTAAAAGCAGTCATGGGGAAAACCAGTGGATGTGGCTATGCATCTGCGAGCTACTTCGAGCGCGTAGTGAGAGTAATCAGGCAGTGTGGTTCAGTGGAAGAGCAAATCACACGTAACTCCTTCATTTTAGTGAGTACAAAGGATACACCGGCATGTACGATATTTCTTTTACGACGGACACCCCCTCGCATGTTAACTATAGGGAGCAGATTCAGGTCTCTTCAGTTTGCCAAGTCCATTCAACTCAGCTGTTTTGTCCTTAACACATTCAGTTTTACACGGAGTTGAGTAGTTTTGAATGATTCTCATTTCAGATTTCTTACAAAATTGTTATTGTGTATAGTCGACAATGTGAATGGTCGGTACTGAATGGTGTTACAGAGTTTGAATGTGACGATTTGAAACCAAAAGTTCAGAATCATTCCCCTTTTTTTTCCGAGTGGAATCCTTTCTTAGACATTAAAAAAAAAGAATTCTCCATACCCCAATTACCAATCTTGGTCACGCCTATGGGGAAAATATTATTCTATTCAACTGAACTGAAACTGTCATTTTCGTAGAAATAATACTGAAACCAGCCCACAGCTGGCAGAATATCAGCGAACGTTAATTCGCCGTAATAGTCATATTAATTTCCTAGATATGTAGATCGAACAGGTGTCACACGCAAAGAGTTTTTCCCACTCCCTGTCTTTGTCATAACCAACATAAACAACTGATCGCCTTCAATTATAAAATATTCTGAAATGATCATAATGTTGTTCATTTCCAAGACACTTCGATGATACATACATAGGAAGTTGTGATATGCGCCAATGACCTCGGTAGTTTTTTTTTTAAGTATACTCCGCATTCTTCACATACCACAGAGCCGCTTAACCCGACGATGAATATTGCTCTGTGTTAGTGGAGACTAGCAAACAGAATTTGTGCCTGTCGAACACAAAGACAAACTCTTTCATCACCACTTCATTGTTCGGAAAGAGAATCGTGCCTGCAGTGCATCATGTACGCTTTTAATGTTGGTGGAATGATTCCACTATTCTGGTTCTAGTTTATTAGCGAATGAATATTGTCTAGTAAGCACACAGCGTCATTGAGGTAGCAAGGTGTTTCCCAATAATGTGTGTCTGTAAACAATGATGGAAGCGGTTATTGATTACTTAGCCTACGCTATTCACAGTACGTACCACTGAATCATTGACGCAAAGACAACAGACGATAATCCGAACCCTTTAGAGGAATCATAGCAATTAACTTGCTTGGAAGTATATCTTGTATCAACTGTAAAATGTAAGTATTGGATCTCATTAAGGTATCTTCGAAGAAAGTATGATCTAAGCCGTTTGGAGATCGAGCATCTTCGGTTGATTCAATTGTTATACGCTTTCTCACTCGGTGATGGACTGAACTAGTAGTAAGTACGAAGTAGTAATGTAGTGCAATCACTTTGTGTACACTAAGCCTATACAGTCACATTGGTCCTAGTTTTGCTACGAAGTACGAGTACGACATTATACAACTCAAGCCATGGAATCGCTAACCTTTATCTAGCCTAGTTAGAACATTCATTTAGATCACGGTGGTTGCATTTATTTACTTTTGCTGAGCAAACCCAAGATATCCGTTCAATAAAATGATCAACGACATAATAATGACATTCTTTTCTAATGTGTTACAAGTTGGTGAGTTACTGTAAGTGTAAGTCAAGTGTAATTGTACCTTACAAGTTAACTTGTTGGGGGGATTCCTTCGTGATCAAGACATGGTTAAAACTGTTAGTGATAGTACTGTGTTAGTCAACTTGTTAGTGTTACTAATTGTCAGTCTAGGTCAGCTGTGTTACTGTTATTTATGCAATGCCAATGGTAAGTTAACTTACCGTACAGATGTTGGCAGTAACATAATACTTATTAATAGCATGGGGGGTACTATGAGCCAATCACCTAACAAACATTTTAATCCTAAAAATATGAAAACATTATAATGTATGTAGCTTGACAGAAGTATTCATAAATTTGTCTTCATCGTTCTAATACATTTTGCTTCAGGTTGAGCTAAAAATGAGAAATTATTTGGAAAAAGGTCCTGAATTTAACATGACTGTACATAACACTAGGCTTATGATGAAAGCTTGAGTCGATCACATCAGAATAAGATCTATCAAAATACTGATTATCAAGCACATACCTAATAATGTCAAAAGATGATAAAACTATTGTTTCTTATATCCAAATGTCAAATGAATGTCTTACTGAAGACATTCTGGTCGATATTTTGGTATGATTTGAAACATGATAGTCAGCAACATTGCTGACACTTAAAAATTTGCCTGTGAGTAAAATTTTCCATGGAAATGAAAAATAACACGGCAAATACTTGTTTTTGATGTTGATTGAAGTAAATATGGTGTAGGCAGTGCTTACCTGTACTTTGGAATTCCTTTGCGTCCACACGGCCTCACTGGATTTTAAAATGCATTGATCGACTCGAAGTACAGATCAACTCAAGGTACTGTACACCAACAGTACTATATAGCCAAGGGCAAGACTTATTTGTCTATGTATTGCAAGTGACTGGGGATGAATTTTTTATTAGAGGTTTACCCAGCCTTCAATTTTCTACGAGTGGAAATTCTGCAATCACAACCCTACATGGTGTAACTAGCAAGCTGCTCCGCTGTTTGAATGTGCAGAATAAATATATCATATTTTCAGTTCGCATTCATTGTAAAGGATTTAGATGAAAAGAAGAAGACTTGAATAACATGTTTTAAGAATCCGTAACTTTCTAAGTACAGACAACAGCATGGAAATCAAAGCATACAGATTGTGTTTCTGTCTTTCTCATTTGGAATTTAGGAAATGATGACCGTGCAATTGATCAGTCTTTCATAGTAAATGTGAAGAGACCTAGACACGGAATCAACACCCAGAAAAGTTTATCACTATCCCACATGATAGTATTATTCAGTAGTATATTGCTGAAGCTTTTGTGGTATCCCTGTTATTGCCCAGTCTTGACTTCAAGTAAAAAGTGCTGTACGACAAAAGTAACAATCACTTTCGTCGACACTTCAAGTTTTCATGATTGAATGATTGGTCATTCCATCATCTCCAGTCCTATGTGAGTTGAAGTTGATCAGCATGAAATTTCTCACCTCTAGTTTTAGCTCCAATTGTGCCTCTGTTTACTTCTGTAAATGGCATTAAGGCCAAGCTAGCATTAGTACAGTGTTACTGCACTCAGTGCCACAGTCTGTGGTAAAATACTGTTTAGTTGCTCACTGCCACCTGACTGCGTGAGACTTACAGTGTTGGTACTCAAACAAATAGTTTTCATTTACTGTAGGTCATCTCTGAGATTTACAGTCTAGGTTTAATTCGGAGTAGATACTGACTAAGTGGAGTGTTTCCATGGTGGGATAACTGATGATGCACTTTTCATCCATGGTCTGTTCATTGTGATCCACTTAAATCTATTGAGTTGAGTTTCCTTTTGTTGCTGATATCCAGGTGTGTGTGAGGTGCAGTTACTCTCGCAGCCCCATGAACATTCATGCTGGTGTATATTTTGTAGAGTTGTGTACCCAGAAGTGTGACGTTTACAAAACACAAACAACTGCACCCTGGGCCTTTTTTCCCCTGCTTTCTGTCCAAATCTAGCAATCTTCCATTTTTGTAACAATATACTGCATAGTAACAGTTCCGTTTACATGATCCTTTTTCACTGGACTACTGTAGGTTGGAAAATTTAGGTACAAAAAATCCCAAGAGTGAAAATAAATCTACAGATTGCATAGTAAATGTTTACAGTGTATAATACAGAAGGGATAACTGATTTAGTCACTGATTTCGTTTCAACTTTTCTCATGCAAAATACAAAATACTTTTTACAACTTTTCTCATAAAAAATATATACATGTTTTAAAATCATTAATAAATCAATGATTTTGGTTCCATTTTCTATGGTGTTTGAAGTTAGGAAGCACATCCATGATCTTCATGTCTTTATTCAACTACTGTAAGTTTGAACATGTGTTTCTCATGTTGTCAATTACAGTATGTTGCCTACACAATGTGTTTTATACTTCTTTAACTTGTTCTGACTTAACAACAGACCCATACAATGTTGAGTTACCTATTTCTTGTCTGTGCATTACAGCTGAAGTACAGTAAGACTACTAGTATGGTATGAAGTTATATCTTGGCATGGTACAGTATGCTTTGGGGTAGCCATAGCATAAACATACAATAATGTGACAAAAAGTCAGTCTATGCTCTTACTATCATTATCACACATGTCATTGTCATTATTCTGAGCCACCAGTTTCTGTTTATAGTGTATTGCTGTCATACACCAGAGCTGACAGTGCATTGTTTGAGTGTTGCTTTTGCGTCTGATTGGTTTGATGACATCATCTGTAGGGATTTCCCCTCCGCACTTTTGTTACTTTTATTGTCATACTGTAGTGTAACATGTTATTCCTCTTTGACTTGAAAATAATGTAATTAGAACTGATTGATGGCTTTGTGGATGCATGAAGTGTGAAATTGCTAAGTTTGGTACAGTACTATTTATTTCATTAAATAAGTAAGGGTGGAAAGGGGGAACTGAGCCTTGAGTTACCATTCTTTTGTTCAAGACTTCCAGGATGCACACTAGGAACTTGTTGATATTCATGTCAGAATTTGGTTTTTGACGGAACTTTACAGGCTTTACACTATAAATACATTCTGCAGTGTGTGTTTTAGGGTCAATGATTGTGAGTTACCATTGGTTAATGCAATATTAATCTGCTGATGTCGCTGATGACTACTCAAATTTTTTATTGCAGTTATGATGTATACATCTACAATGTATGGATGCATCACAGTGCTGCATACGTAATGTGCAGCAGCATTGTTGCTGTAGAGGAGCACCAGTACAGTGATACATTTGATATACTGATGTGACTTGTGTTTGGAGCAGTCTCATAAATTTGTACAGTAAATATGCAGGGATTCTTCTCCAATATTATGAGGATAATGAGGTCCATTGCTGTATTTTTCTTTGCCAGTCATCCTTTTCTTGTACAGGTAAGTGTGTCTGAAACCAGTTTCAGATACACTACTGTGCATATCTTGTAGATCTGTTTCATTTTTCTGTTGGAAAAGTTGTTTCAGATGATCATCTTGTTCATATTCTACACCAAGGTTGATTTTTGCCGCTACTTGTTTCTCATCTCTTGACTTCACCCAGCTCTGAGTTTATCCTTCGTCTGTTGGCTGTGTGTTTTGAGGGGGTGGTTGCTCTTCCTTTAATTTCCAGACCAGTCTGAACATGCCAGAGAGTCATGGTGACATTCCAGTCATAATGGTTGTCATGATCTAATTTATTTTGGATGTACGGAATATCTTCCAGAATGCCTGCCATTGTCAACACTGCCAGTGTTATGACAGTTCTGCTGCTCCTCATATGGGTTTCAATATAATTTAAATAGCTCAGTGAGCCTTGCAATATGTTTTCTACTGTATGTGGTACTTGTAGTTAATGCAATACAAATGGATTTAGCATGCATCTTCAACTGACCTGTCAGTAAGTATGGCCTAAAGGCTAAAGAAACATAACCTGACTGAATGTTGTGGAGGTACAGAACTGCAAAGCAGAGGCAAAATGGTAGGGCTCTGATCAGGGTAGTTTATCTGCACATCTAAGGACTATGTTACAGTATATACAGTAGAGTGTAGTTGCACTTGTGTCTGTATGTTATTGTCAAACTTTTGCCATATTTTTGTTTTGCAACTATGCATTCAGTAGAAGCTGATGTGGAGACAATCCTTACTTTAAAAAGTGTAAATCTAAGTTGGCACACTTATCAGGGGTTCTTTGATTTAAATCAAGCTGATTAGAATCACAAAAGCATGATTGTAATTAAAAAAAAACATGATTTAAGTTGATTTATTCAATTAGAATCAATTTGTTTGATTCACTGGTTAATCACTGATATTCCTTAAGAAAAAAAAAATCACCAACCCTCTCTCATATGATGTTTACTGTGAAATGTGTGGTTTTGCTTCCATTTCACCATACTGATATACTTTTCTGTGCTGTGTTGTAAACATATTCAGCACATGATAGCACTGTATACTGTTATGCATCCCATTTTCCCTGCATTTGTGTAAGAGGAAACACAAAATTAAAATTTCAGTCTGGGTAGAAGGC
Source organism: Stichopus horrens (assembly GCA_009801055.1). Classification (NCBI taxonomy): domain Eukaryota; kingdom Metazoa; phylum Echinodermata; class Holothuroidea; order Aspidochirotida; family Stichopodidae; genus Stichopus; species Stichopus horrens. The sequence continues at coordinate 6,599 of VJOZ01068109.1, forward strand.
TGATTGCTCTAACTGTGCAGTCATTACATATTAATGTACCTCAAGTGCTTTATGTTCATGTACAGTATGCAGTGGGCTGTTACTCAAAGAAGAGCTACTACAGTACTACTGTATGTACAGTATTCCATACTCCTTTTCTCAGATAGGTACATCACACTGAAGAACGTTTTAATACTGTCCACTTTGTACTGTAGTGTGGTAGTTCTGGTCCTTGAGATCACCAGATTCTGTGATTTTTGATCTGTCAGTCTTCAGACAACCAAATACAGTAACTATGAAGGCTTTTCATCAGCTGTAGACTTTACTACCATGTACAGTACTTTATTACAATATAGTGTATATTTGGAAAAGTAGTAATAAATTCATGCTTGGAGTGACTTTGAAAAGCATCAATGCAAGTGTGTCTTGAATGCATCCACACTACTGTTCTTCATGTAGAGTATTAATTATATCAGTTTTACTTATATTTTGTATTTGGAAGGAACTGGGAAAGGACAACCACATTGTCATGTTGCTGTAGTATTGCAGAACACAAACTGCATCAAGTTTAGTTGGCATAGAGTATACATGTACAGTATATTGTACTTGTAGCATGCATGCTGTATCTGATTGTTTTGACTTCTTTCCTCAGATGACGATGATGCTACTGGGGACCATGGATTATTTGAATTGCTCTTGAACAGAGGAAGAAAATATCTGACAAACATAAGCGAGATGTTCCGAAAAAGTCCATGGAGAACACTTGATAAGTGGTCAAACCTTTGACAAGTTTTCTGTGAATTGGAAAGAAGAAGAATTAATAGCAAATCAGGTGTGCAATAAAAAAGAAGACACAATGCCGTTTGGAATTAAGTTAAAAAAGACCAAGAGGTACCATGTATCTGGCAAAAACACATATCTTGCTAAAGTCCAGCTTTTGGACAACACAATTCTGGAATGTACATTAAACCAAGAGAGCTTAGGCCAAGAATGCCTAGAGATTGTTGCACAGAAGTTCCAGTTGGAAGAGGTAAGTGAAATTCTTGCTTGCTTGAACTATGGGGAAGAGTAACATAAAGTACAAGGTGTCACAGTCAGTTACTCAACACTGTTCAAACTTGAGTATATCATTGGTACCTTAATTTTTGGGAAAATGAGAACTTCTTTCAACAAAATTACAAAAGTTCTAACTGCATTGATCTTGAGATCAGACATATTCCAAGTATTTCTGTCGAACTTGGTGAAGTTCTGTTGATGATCTACTGCAACAAGAGTATGCTGAGCTGTTGTCATGACATTCTGTACATATATGAGAGCTTGGAGGCCTAGTGGTTAAGGCTTCTGACTTGTTATTCAATGGTTATGAGTTCCAACCCTTGTAATACCTTTGGGCAAGGTATTTGTCTCAACTTGCATCTCTCCACCAAGGTGCTAATTGGGGACCTGCCAGGAACCTGAGTGCAAGTGGCACCTTCATGGCTGCCCTATACTCACTTGGGTTCTCTGAGCATACATGGTTCTAATGAACAGTGGTAATGGATGCATACCTGAAAACACCTTGAGCAGTTACTACTCCTAGATGACTGGGCTGCAGTATATAAGAACAGACTATTATTTTTATTATTAGATACTGTTCCTACCTCACAGAATCAATTGCGATATTCAGTCACTGCTTTTTTTGTACAATAATAAGTTGTCAATTTTCTCTTAAAAGCAACTTTGACATTTGCTGACTGTAGAAACTTCAGGTGCTCTCCTCTGAGATTAGCATGATATTACAGCACAATTGTAAAACACCTGGAACTGCTGCTACGTATGGTTTTTGTTACCTGGAAAGTTTGAATATTCACTCTTGCATGTCCATCTGCATCTGGTATTGGTCTGCTAATTATACAAGTGGCAAGTGCTATAAAAAAATTGGGTGTGAAAGAAATTGAACAGTGTAGCTACATGTATCTTGAAGTTCACATTTCTGATGTATAGACTCCAGTAGTTAGTGACTCACTAAGCATACCGCAGGTTAACCTTGTTTAGTGTCCTAGCCTCAGCAGGCTGTTATTGAACTTGTACAGTGGCAGAGAGGTTATGCACAATACAGTAGCAAAACAACCAAAACATGGGGAAACCCTCTGCAGTGGTTGGGAGGTAGTGTTCAGTGTCCTAGTACTTTAGCTGTGTTCACTCTTGCCGTTGATCAGATCGGGATCTGAGCAGTCGCTTGAAGTAGTCAATAGCTTTGCTTTCATAGTTTATTTACAGTGGTGAAGCATATCTGGCTGCATAAACAGTAGCTGTCTGTTGTCATGACAACAAGCTCCTAAGTGCAGCACTTCAGCATGTTAGTATAAAGTGCAGCTCATGGATCATTCTAATCTCAGGTCAACTTGATTTGCAAAGCTTTTCACAAAATATGGCATTTTGATAATGTTACACATGATCCAAATTGTCTGTACATGCACTGCTGATGGATCCTTGAGATCTACAGATGATGGCTGCCCATGGGGGGGGGGACATGAACCTGATATTAAACTGATGGAGATCATCAAGTCACCTAACCTAGGTTGTAAATGAATCCAATCCTATTCCTTCAGGCACAGTAAGATTCACAATTTTTTATGCTGTATACTGTAGCCTACCAGGGATTTTACCAGAAATTCAAGAAGGAAAGGAGGGGAAGGGAAGGGGAGGCTGGGACTTACTGTACTGCTAAAGTGTGACTTCAAATTGATGAGCTGTCCTTGTTACTGTAACTGAGGCCCATTTGCTCAGCCTGCTATTTTGTTTTTTCTGTGTTTTCATCTGTGTCAGTGCATGAAAAGTTGCTTTGTACCTGTTTGTCCATGTGCACAAAGCACATATTCACTATGAAGGTGAACAGTTATGTAGACATTTGTATTGTTTTATTAAACTGCTAATGGCTGTGTTAGCCTGCTTGCAAGATTCTTTGAATTTTTGTCATACTGCAGTGTGTAACACTGTGTCCTCTGGAAATATCACCAACTTTCACTCAGAGATTTATTGATTGCTCCAAGTTGTTTTCATCTTTCCCCATTAACCTGTGCTTCCATTTTCAAGGAAATTTCCCAGTAGACGGTAAATTTCAGAAAATTGCAACGATTTACGTAATTTGGGAATAATTTTTTCTCAATCTGTGTACACTTACAGTATGTCATCTTTATTTCGGGGAAATGAAATCAAGACTCTGGGGAAATTTTGAGACTATTGTTTGGGAAAGCATTGATGGATTTGTGGAAACACTGGCACATAGCACCCTGTGCATGCTAGCTTTAAACTGGTTCTGACGTAAAAAACTGGTTCTGGATACATCCATAAACAACATACAGTTTGAAATATAGGAGAAGAGGAGGGAGAATTTCTCAGCTTTAAAAGAAATGCACTGTACACTACTGACAATTTTAATTGTTGTAATAAAGTAAATTACTGGAGTTTAAAAGCTTTTCAAGTTGTTAGAATTTCCTGGTGGCCTCTGTGACTTCTTGCTGTTTCATTTGTGTAAGTGGTGTCAAATCGGACGTATACACAAGTCCATAGTGTAGCATCATTCGAGCTGAACAAATTACATAATACTGACAGTCAGGGTAGGAGGAAGTGGCATTTAAAAAGGGAAACAATGGTGCTTGTTGCTGGAAATCCCAAGTTCACCTTTGCTACTTATTGACAAGGCACATACAGTACCTTTACCTGTCTCCTTCTGTACAAGAGCTCTTGTAAAACAAAGAGGAAAAAGTAAGTGCTTCTCTGAGTACAGAATATCAGCTTTTTTTAGAGAAGAAACTTCTTAAAACCTTACTGTAGTAAGCTCTGCATGAGCTGTGAGACAGTCGAGATATGATGCACTGTACAAACTCGGAGCTTTACAAATTATCCCTCACTCACATTTACATAAAAATGTTTTTAAGGTNNACGGACAAATACTGTGCAACACTCATCACGTATTTTGCATTTTCATTTAACTTCAAAAGGTCATCTCAAAAACCTTAACAGATATGAACAAAATTCCAATAGGCAACAGGTTGTCATTCATGGTTTCACAAAGTTCAACTTCTATCTGAAACTCCTTTTCTAGATGCATGTTACATG
>VJOZ01068144.1:1342-13224 GCA_009801055.1 Stichopus horrens
AATGACGAATGTAGAGATACAGTGCCCTCCCCCATAGTCCGGTAAGGTTGTGATTATTTATTATCAAAGGAGAATAAGTGACATTCAAATATTGGTAATTATTTCTAAAACGTCTAAATATGTCATGTATGTTGCCCAATTTACAGACAGAGATCAATTTCTTAGAACAAATCTCCTCTTTTTTGTGGTAGTTGAAGTTCCTGGAGTATAACATTTACTAAAAATCCTCAACCGTATGGAAACTAAACAACGGAACTGGTGAAGAACATATAAAGAGAGAAGATACTAAATGTAAAAAGAGACATCATACTCCCACATTTGCCATGAATAATTCCCCTAAGTCGTTTAGATGTGGTGCTGTATCTTTATGTGATTTGCATTAGAAAATTCCATTAAACACTATCAGAAAGATTCCTAACAAAAGTTACTGTGACATATTGCAATACTGCCCTTCTCTTTTCTTTCTTTCAGGATTGTCTCGATGGGGTAGAAGATGGAACGGAGTCATCTCATTTGTGTGGTTGTTTACGGCCTTGATCATTTTGCTCTGCGGTTTTTTTAGTTTTTTCGGACAGCTGTTCGGAAAAACTGAAGAATTACTGAAACTCCTCCAAATGCTCACAATGTATACGTTACTCTCAGTCAGCTTTATCTGTGCTCTGTGCTCAAAGATTCGAAGTTTCTTTAAATCGTCGGTCAATAGATTGTTCTGGACGACTACACTGAATGCACGTTACTTGGTAAAGAGAGCTCAGATTTTGGATCTGCCAAACAGAGGTAGGTGTGATTGCAGGCAAGTAGTATTTTTGTCTACTTTGCTATTCCGAATAAGTTTGTCTAGACCCCAAAACTGGTGTAAGATATTTGTTAGTTTTCACGAAAAAGAAGGTATAGGCCTACAGGACATGAAGAATGAAATCCAAAATTATCTATACAACAAATTGATCTTCAAATTGCTCTAAAATCTGTAAAAATACAACAATCTAACCTCTCTTAGGAGGAGTGGCAATGACCAAACTGTCATTTGCAGTCCTGATGATTAAGCCTGAAGCCCGAAGCATGCAAAATTTTGCCATGTTTTCAGCTAATTAATATTTTTAATGATATGACTCACTCCTAAGTCAAGTGTAGAGCCTCATTTGAATTTAACCCAGTTAATTTTTTTCAAAAGGATACAACGGTATTTATGTTATTTTTAAGGTTAAGATTATATTCTACAATTTTACGTACCACTTTTCAGTAATCAATTAGCTTAGAAGATTCTGATCAATCAAGCAACTACACAATCAATTGAAGTAATGCCATTCGTGTAAAATTGTGCCTTTCTACATTTTATTTTTACATTTTTTTTTACATTTATTTTTACATTTATTTTAAGGTTTGCCGGGATTGTCATTCCTCATCCTCTGCACAGTCGGTCCGATCGTCTTATCTATTTACCGGATGCTAATATTTCTCGTCATCAGCAACTGTGACATCTCATTCTACAGTGTTTTACAGTCTTTGATCGGTGTCGCCTTCATGGTCAACTGGGGTTTCTCCATCTATCTGATCTACTTCATTCGAGTCTCTTTCCAATGCCAGTTTAAGCTGTTGACGGCTTACATCAAAGAGTTCGAGGAAGACGTTGTAAGGTGCAAAGCTATGATCATCGACACCGCGGTGGAATTTGCATGCTACGAGCAGTTTTGTGCTACGTACGCTGCCATTAATTTACCAGTTATTGTGATAGCAGTTGTAGCCAACATCACTTTGAGTTATTTACAAAACGATAACCAGTGTATCATGGAAAACGAGGAAGGAAGAGCTATCGCGCTACATTTGCAAGTGTTAGCTTACTCGGAGATTTTAATGGCAGCTATACTAGGCGCCCTTGCGATGGGAGGATACAAAGTCCGTTACATTTGGGAGGGTTTTGTGACGAATGTAGTAATCATGAAATCCAGCACTTCAATGTTTCCTCGAAAAGAATTATTCCGCGAAGCTGAAGATTTGCTTAAGGACTCCAATATCCTGTTGGCGACTCTTGTGTTCTCGGTGGTTGGTCTCTACATGGCAATCAACTTTGATAATCAAAGCGTAGACATATTGCAAAATTCGTGCAATGGCACAGCCTCACCTTTTGCATGTACGTAACTCTTTGTAATCAACAGATTAAATTTGAGCAGTTAGGTGTGTAATGTATTGATGACGACATTGTAGTAGTCTCCGGGCATAGAAAATAACACAGATACATTTCCCTTTATCTTTATTGATGACAACTGACCTTTGTTTAATATTCCGCTACAATTTTTTGAGTACCAGTTTGATGATATACAATGAGGTAATTACTTTGATGATGGTAACATAACGTACATCCAATTGCATAGCGGCCATAGATGTTAACATTCAATCCTAAAACAAAAGAGGTAACATTTACGGACACTGCTGCTGCTGCTGCTGAATGTTGGAGCAAATAAATTTCCGATTGTAAAAGCTTTGACTAGCTGGCAAATTACATTGATGCACAGAGACTTGTAATCCATAAACTAGGGTAGGATTTCAGAAGTTACCCATCTGAAAAAGTGAGTGGGGGTTCATTCACCAAGATTCTTCTTCTAATGCGTTTAATATTTTGATGACTTTGGAATCGTAATAAATGCACTACATAGACCACAACGTACACAAACTACACATTTTTCAGGAGGGACTAAACTTGAAAATATCAACTCGGAAATGGGTTAATGTGATGGAAACATCGGCCATCAGAAATATATCTTTTGTATATATTTATATGACAAATCATGAACCTATCAAAGTATATCTCTCTCAATGGCCGCTTAATAGAGTTATAGGAAAAAAACAATATCGAATTAAAAAGGAGATACTCATGTATTAGACAACATTCTTTAATAAAGAAAATTGATGCAACAAAGTCATATTCACGGTCAAAGCAGAGGTCAGAGATATATCGGATATCACAAAATAATTGTTGCTTTTATTACCTTTAAAATGATACCTCACGTATTGAATGTGTATATGAACACTTTGCAATCTGTGGTCATATGCCCATTCTAAATTTGGGACCATTTTGCAACGAACCTTGAACAATTTTGAAGGGTCGTGTCTTTTGGCCGTATACTAATGCTACAGGGCAAAGTTCTTCCAACTCTGAAACAAAGGTGCGTGAAGTGGCCCAAAACAACATTTGGTGATTTGACACGGAATGTCATGAACGCTGTACAGGCTATCCCTCACACAAGTTTGTTGTGTAGTGCGCTGACCCATTACTAGTTTTTGGAAATAATTTATTGAATTCAGATGTATTAATATTTTCATGTGCAGTCTGTAACTGTTAATGTTAATGTCTTACCGTTTCAGACTTGCTTTAACACAAAGAAATTTCTTGCAGGCTGTGTAGTTTTCTTGCATTATTTCAATTAACTAAGTCTTTAATCAGCGTTTAAAAAAAAACGCAAAATACCTCCCAGCAACGCATGACAAAGTTATGATTCTCAACTCTACAAAAATCATGGATCATTTCCTAACGAAAAAAGAATGCATTGCACGTGGGTTTATGATGTAACCACAGCCCTCGAGTTGCTCACAGTGATTAACACATAGGCAATGGAGATGGGGTTCTGTTAAACAGTGCGTGTGAGATCGGCTCATATTACCTTGTAAAAAGTTATTTTTACAACAAGTTCGTGTAGGACACACTTTTTGTCTGTCATTTGATTTAAGCAATGAATTTTATGAAGAACTGAGGAAGCTGATCAGCAAACGTTATTAACACATTGAATTTTCTCTAAATTTTGTCAGATGTAACTTGCAGCTTCTTAGCCGTTGTGACCGGATCCACATTAGTGCTTGCATTGTGAATCGTTGAGATTGAAAAAGAAGAGGAAGCGTTGAGATATATTATGTGTCATATTTGTCGTCATTAAGCTTCACGTCATTAGCAGTAGACAATGATGTGAATGTCACTGACGCACATGTTCTGAGAGAATAAAATCATTATTGCCTTTAGACATAAAAGATGCATAATTGTATCGTATGTAGAAATCAAACTGCTTACTTCAAGTGGTTTAACAATATTATCTAAGATAGCGGTATATGATAAAGGTTCTACAACAAATTCTTGGGGAACTTGTCTTTATCGAATATTTATTTCAGATCGATTTTTGTTCTACTCTAATGACTTGGACAAGAAAAGAATAGTAAAAACAACATTGTCCCTTTACTGATCATGGTTGTAGGATCAATATACTTATATATATCAACATATTGTGTTTCCAAAGGATCTTGTGTTTCCAAAGGATTCAGAGTTTAACGACTGGTAGTTACAACAACAACCTTTTATGAAAACAAATATCTGCACTTAATATGATTCGTATAAATTTGAGATCACTCCAAGCTAGCACTCTTAAAATATTGCTTTTACAAATTTTTTTACAGTTTGACCTATGATAACTATAGATGACATTTGACATCCACCAAAAACGAGAGGGTTCTTTCAATGTGTATACCGGATATGTTTAAGTTTCCAGAGGTGTTGAGTATATTTATATAGTTCAAAATTCCAAGCTAGGAAGAGGCATGCATGCATAAATGAATATTATTGTACTATTTGTGGGACGTCAACACGTACACAAACAAAGTGTAAATATAGAAGGACTTTTGCGTCTTTTGCTCGGGGGCTGCTAGAGACTGATTTCGCTATTTGTAGATCATTTGTAGATCACTTTTGTCCGAGGATGGCACCAATTAATGCAAAATGTATGTCACAAATCAGGGATGGAATCATGGACCAGCGGGCTATGCTCCCGGTGTGGAGGGGGATTAGTCACCACAATACTATGTGATTGTATTCCAAAGTGTCGTAGAAAGAAAGTTTGTGAAAAATGACGGGATCTAGGAACACATATGAATCACCATAAAGTGTGCGAGGTTCTGAGGTTTCAAATCTTCCTTTAATACTCCCCTGACTTATAGACGATGTGTCAGACGTTTAGAACAATGATGGTAGAGACCACGAAATTGCAAAACAACATTTCGGCGTCAGAATCAGAGCTGGAGTTATCCCGGTACAGTAGATTTCATCTACTGTATTCCCTTGATGGATCTACATCTAAAAGGGATTGGGTCTCATTCAATGCTTTTCAGAAGGCAAAGTATAAAATGAAAACTAAGTTAATGATGGAATATGAGTTGAGAAGTTGTCGGTGCAAATTGAATTCCGCAGAGCATGTCACATCCATTACAAAGTAATTTTCAAGCTCAAATTTTTACATCGATCAATATTAACATACATTTCCAATTGGTCAGTTTGATTTCAAGTAACGGTGATCGACTGTTATGCTTCGTTGGAGAATCGAAATTTTGTAGGGCCAACAAAATTGTTGCAACAATTTTCATATTCAGTTATCTGGAAGATGATGGCATAGTTCTCTTTCATGTTTGTGACATGCGATCTTTCATATCATGAGATAGATGGCCACGTGTCAATACAACTGATATTCCAGCTTTAACAAAAGCATGTCACAATCTCTTCCTCGTTCGGGTTCGGGGAGGGGTGTCCCCCTTGAAAAACAAAGGAAATTGGAATATTTTCATGTGTTAAATGGTGCAACTTTTGGTACAAATTTAGCTTTTAAAATGTATGGTCAATTTCCCAGTCTATATTACACTGTCTGCACCTTTTCTCCTCTCATAGTCATGTCTCAATCCAAAATCGGAGCTTGTATAGACTGATGTTCAGTAAGAAACCTGAAAACTCATGATCATCACAACATTCCAAAAAATCTTGGCTGTGCAACCAATTGTATATGTTTTTTGTTTTCATCTGTACTTCTACTTAAATGATCGAGAAACATTTACAACTAGGATATCAAATGGGTGACAAAATGTGCTTGACAATATTGATTGATGAGATCATTTAGCTGGATGCCATACGGGTGCACAGAAATGTTATAACCCTTTCGCTTTGGCCCTCTACATTCAAATCGCTCTAGCTGTGTTGTTATTTACGCTCAAGTATATTTCAAGTTTAGTGCAAATACCGGCAACTAGTGCTGTACGTATACATACCGTCCATGCAACTCGACGCCTCCACTCGTTTGTGATATGACTCTGCCGAGCTGAGATATCGGATCTGTAAATAAAGATTGGCAACTAGTTTTAAATGATTCTAAAGTTTTAACCTAAAAAAATAGGACCTAATCTTCCTGCCAAATAATATAACCACCAAAACTTTTTTTAGAGAGAAAATTACAGAAACTTAAAGGGGGGGGGGTTATACCCCTCCCCCGGCTTGTATCCGAAACTGTCAATGATAACACTAACCCTATGGTACCTTCAAAATGTGTTGGCAACTTGAATTCAACATAACTTTTTGTGCCAAGATAATCTGTAGTTGGCCTTTGACATCAAAGATCTTAATAATCAAGAAGTGGTCTTGCACGACGGAAATCGTGGTGGTTAAGTGATGGTTATTTGATGCGCAGGGGCTCTCGTTCGTTAATGAAAAATATGTTATTCTAAATAGACAAACAAGTTTTGCCCGCCCTGTTAAAATCCTCTTGATTGAAATATTTTGTGTAAAAAATGGGCCCGAGAATTGCCATTTCCTGCGATCTGGCATGTGCTTTTGTCAGGGACTCTAGTACCCCTAGAGTCCGCTCACTTAAAGACCAAGCGATATGCATTTTTAGAAAAATGAGTTCATTAAGAAGTTGCAGAGCGAAAGACTGCCAGTGAGAGCAATCCGTTGGAACCGTGGTTGCATCTATTACCCATTTTGAGATATGACTTTTGAAAGTTTAATAAAACTGAAAAATCGATGATGGGGATTGTTGCAAATGTCAGTATTTCTGGTAGATGTTTACATATTGACTCTAATTAACGTAATTAGGGATAAGTGATACCAATACTTTTAAAGAGGGCAGTAAATGCGTACAAAATGCAATTCTCGGGCATATAACATTCTCTCTTGTCTTTAAAATAATGGTGAAGTAAACAAGGATTATATCATGCATATCATTTGAGCTCATCCACTGACGTCAAAAATTTGCATGTTTTGCGTATGTTTATTCATGATGCAATTGCAAAACAGAAACATGTTAGTAACATGGTCATTGTTTGTTGGATTTACACAGAAATTGTACCTTCTCTTTCCATTTTTTGTGATTACTTCGATAAACAATCCAAAAAGCATTTTTTTCATTCCACATGTACTTTTTCAACCAAGTTCTCAAGCGCAGCCATAAATTCCCTGTCCAACTCTGCTTACATGTATATAAAAATTAAATTTTTGAGTGCATATCCAATATATGGGGGAAGAATAAAAGGACCTTTGCCCTTCAACAACTCGTTTAAGGTAGATAAAATAATTTTCACTGTTGGGGAGTCGTGACAACGTCATAAATATGCTTTCTGGCACATCTTTTAGACGAAACATCGTCACAGGGAAAGCATATTTAGAAAACCTGTAAGGTATAAGGGCAGCAACGTCAAGTGTCAATATTTATTTGTTGTAGTAGGAGTGTCATGTGACCATTTAAGATTATTAGTTTGAAACTTTAGCTTGTGTATTAGACAAAAAAGATCAGAATATGCAAATTGTAAAGATGTAAGGAGGATTTTTGTCAGTGATTTCAATTTTTGGTACCTTAGGTAGTTAGATTTTCTGCTAGAGGTTGTCCATGTTATCATATCTTGTCACTGGGACAATTCACACATCTCCGCCAGCTAAAAGTCCGTAACTTTTCCACAATTGCTTCAATTGAAACCATTTTTATACGTTGTATACCTCAATTCGCCTACTTTAATATTGAAATTGGTTCGCAAAAGGATCCATCTCAAAGGATAAAATACCAAAAAATTGTCCAAATGTCGCAGATAGGGACTTTCACCGACGGTGAACGAAATGCCCAAGAATCTCCAACTTTCATGTAGGATATGCAACCTGAACACTTACAAATCCTGGTCACGATCAGCCTTTTCTACCGTCAGGAGGCTGGTGCTTTCATTGTCTGTTCTTTGCAGAACGTTAAGCATTGAAACATGATTCTTTCGATCACTCAAATGAGCACTAATATATCACACGACATTATGTATCTTCTGTCAATCATACATGTTGTCTTTCATCGAAAGCTGTGTTCAACGTCGTTATTGACTTTACTTCCTTCGATATGAAGAAGCCCTCTAATCTGTGCCAAGAGAAAATTTAGGTAACTTGTCCAATAGTCATAAACTACGACTCACAAATTCCTATAAAAAGCAGAAACGGAAAGGGAAGACCGAGCAAAAATTTCTGGTAAATCTAAGGACACATATTGGTAGCTGCATGCGATACTGCAGATTCACAAACCAAATTCTTAATCTGCAAGAAGAAAACAGTCCCACATGTTCCCTCCCCATGTTTTGTGTGAATAGATGATTATATTTGTTCCCCCTTACTTTTTGTGAAACTAAATAGAGAAATTTGCAGATGCGCTATGAAACAGCTCTTACATTTACCATCTTACTAATTTTCTTGAAATTGCTTTTCATCTATATTTATGGTACTCATGCTCCAAAAATCATAGCACTGGTTACGTTTTTTGGAGGAACATGGGACAAATCCCTTTCTAGCTATTCAAATTTGATACAAAACTCACCGGAGAAGAATATTGCAGACATGAGATCAATATATAAAGGTTGGGCACATGTAGCTAAGAACAACCGGGCCACATGGGCGTTTTTCTCGTGTCACTCTGCTGAGATGATTCTGCACTTATAGTCGTCCAATCCGTTGGTTGTGTCTCTGTGCCTGTGTACATAGCGCGTCAACCGATCATGGCATTTTGGTAATTTCATCCATGTATATGTCTCTTTTACCATTTTTTTTTTCCCTCAGTGCATGATGAAACCAAAAGGTTGGTTACATGTGATTGCAAATACTTCCGTATTTAGCACAAGTACATGCGTACAAAAGTGACACTTTCAAATTTCCTTGTCATTGTCATCACGTCCCCAGCTGTTGTGTGGTGCCACATCTTTAATTATCTTCATCGTTTGACTTTCGGCCTCCATGGAAGATACAGAGAGCACAGGACCATTGATCCAAAGGAAATCGAAAATATGGCCGCCAATGTTTTGGTTTCTAATGAGAGTTTTGGCGCTCTTTTATCATCAGAAAGTAGTCCTCAAACGGAGATGTTTCACTTGTCAAGTAAGAAAAGTTTCTAGTCCATATCGCTTTGGAGTTTTATCTTTTATGATATGAAGGTAGCGGAGAAGAAGAACATGACAGAAGACTAAACAGATGGCGAATGCGACGTATGTCAAACGTAATGGTGGAATTCTGAGAGAGTACCTGAAAAATACACCGCAAGAGATGTAGGTAGGAGCTCGTCTCAATTAATGTTGCTTTAAAATTATTCGCTTGGATTTTACGTACAGAAATTCAAACATAGCATTAATTTTTATCTGCCTTTTGTCACCTGCCAATTTCATCTGTAGTCTATCACAACAATGGCATGAACAAACTGTTTGGGGTCTAATTTAGGCATTTAGCCACGGTGAGTCAAATGTTGCTTCCACCCTAAGACCCCACTAATGCTGTACAATGTAGTAGATTTCAAGGCACAGGTTGTTTTTAAAACACTGGCTCTTTTTTTCTTTTGTGAAGGTCACATTAAAACAAATAGGGATAAACATTGATTTAAAGATGCATTTAATGTATATTTATCACAGCTTGTCCGTTGCTACAATTACCCAATTGAGTCCATTTCATTTTGTCGACATTGGAAGAAGTGTTCCACTTAATATTTCACCCCTACGGCCTTGGGAATTACTTTTTTACACCATCCATGCACAGTTACCACCTCCTTGGATTACATAAGTATTTCGTTTCATTTGGCGAAGTATTATATGTCATGGCTTGTCATCATCAGCTACGCGTCTGTACACAACGTGTGCAAGAACAGAGTTGCTATGCGTGTTTGTTTTCACGCAGTGACAAGCAGAGATGCAATGTGATGGTCGTGTGGTTGGCCTTATTTTGTTTACAGACATCAATGTAATAATCAATGTAATACGTGACACACCATAAATAAATAATTTTTAAGCATTAATGTAATTATTACAACTCACCTCAAATGCAATTATGTTTAGCCATAAATGTTATAATTACTAGAACGTCCATAGAGAGTGGGCTGTCGTTCAAAACGCAATTTCTTGTTGGAAGTGTAACGGGTTTTTAGAAAAAATCAAGTGTCGACTGAGACAGGATATGTGGCCAACGATGTGGTAACGGGGTCGTGACTGAATGAACAGCTTCGGTATATGGTGAATATTAAAACCGTTCAGTGGACAAATTGTGGACAGACCTGGCTGCTCTTCCGGTTATACCGAGAGACTTCCGGTTTTGTCCAGATCTCCCGACCTCCCGATTTCCCATTCTAATTTCCCGGTGTTTAAGCCCATTTGCGACATTTTTTTTTAAACTGTCATATGTTAGATTGGTACTTATTACACCAATACCAGGTTACTTTGTAAGTATGTTAATTTATGAGGGGCTGTGCATACAAGAGTGTATATACATGGAGCTGCAACGTACACGAAGACAGGCCTACAATGACAACTTACGCTGGGCGTGTGTGATGAGGCACACATTTTCCCCATATTATTTAAAAATACTCAAAAAGTCATTTATACATGCAGAAGTCATTTTCACTTTTTGAAGTTCTCATACTTCAGGAATAACAAAGTGGCGGAGCAGGATCAATAGCTTGGCTTCGGTGGTATGATTGATAGTTGCCCTATTCATTTTGTCGCTTTACTTACTAAGTTCCGTACTTCTGCCATTCGGAAACTCGGATGAGATATTGAAACTTATTTTCAAACTGACTTTGTTCGCACTTTTGGTGACCCATTATTTAGCAGCCCTGTCCTCGAAACTTCGAAGTACTTTCAAATCAGGTGCAGTCAGACTTTTCTGAATGCAAGGTACTTTATCAAAGGAGGTCAATTTCTGGATATGCCAAACAGAGGTATGTATGTTGACCAGTCCATCTCGTTATTTTGTGAAGTGAATTATGTTCGTCAAAATAGAAACACTCATACATTTTCCTGCGAAGGATTTTGAGGGATTTTGGAAGTTGAGCGAAATAAAATAAGCTTTACAATAATTACAAGTTAACCCCTACTTCTAGATTTTCAATAAAACGATTAAAGATGCTAAGAAGTTTTATTATTTTAATTTTATTCAAAATTCCAATTCAAAAATCCGAGGTGTAGCGTATGATTCCTTCAAAAGTAATTTACAAGATAGATGTATTTATCTTCACTATATGAATTCATTTCATCGACCTCTGTGTAACATTGGAGGTTTCCAAAGCTCAATACGGAGACCACTTCTTTCCATCTTAAATATTTATGATATCTATACAAGCTCTCAAATAATCAGTTTCTTCCTATTCCCAGACTGCATTACTAGTTTTCTTGTAATAAATAGTAATTTACACACCACAATCGCCGACGTTCCTGATAAATTTTCTACAATATATACATGGTTGAGATCTAATAGATTACCTCTCAACATTATGAGAACAACATGTATAATCTTGACAACAAAGATAACGACACGAGCAATATTAGAGTCTTAGTAGATGGAAATCAAAGCAAATTCGTGTAATAACAACTGATCGAAGATTATAAACAGACTTTTAACCCAGATACATATGTATACTCTTATACAATGCATTGATTCTTCCATAGTTTAACTATATACCTTTACTGTGGGGAATACCAATGCTACATCTCCTAAAGGGGCTCATTGAGTTGATATCAGTAAAGATTGTGGTGATTTTGAAGTAAACAAACACACGACAATACTCACAATTAGCATAATTAATCAA
>VJOZ01068194.1:2444-20720 GCA_009801055.1 Stichopus horrens
CACACACACACACACACCAAAAATGAAAGGGTGAATGGTATTCAGACTTTGATTGTACTTCTCTCTTCGTTATACGACCGTATAGCTATCTATTGTCTGTAAAATCATACCACCCTAACCCACCATCGCATACGCGTGGCCTTCGTAAGAATACCATTCACAATTTGAACACGGTCGACAACATCAATTACCGGTACTGAGTATTGTAATGAAATAACAGAATGGGGAACTACCGATAAAAAGTTAATTTTTGATGGCAAAATACTTGTTCATAGTCTTAGGGGGAAATCCATCGAAAATACTAGGGAAAACCCGAGAGAATGCAGATTTTTACGGATGAGGCATATAGGCCTATGCCTTAATGCTCTACGGGGTCCTATATATGCCCGTATACAAACTACATCTACGTAAAGTCTTTGTCCACAAAACGATGTGATAAGCTAAAGAATAAAACAGTGATGATGAGTGATATGTGTGCGACTTAAAAATCACGGCAAAATGATTCGCCATATGCTGAAACACAAACTGTAACGTGAAGTATATTAAGTGATTTATTTTTAAGCACTCCAGTTCAATATCCTGGCAGTGGATTACATTATTTTTTTTCTCCACAAAATTTCTTATAACTTCCAACCCATCTGCCACGTGATATTTTGCATGAAAAACAAGCCCTAAGACTTGTAAGGCTAAATTCCTTCATTTCTCAGACCTCAACCTTACCAGGTATATCAGGTACGATATACCAGCCTAGAGAAATGAACGTGAAAAATTACAAGACAAAACGTGGGTATTTGGTGCTGAGAAATAGTCAGTGATGCACACTCATGGAAAATTATACGGCTAGAAATAGAGACTACTGTGAAAGTTATTGAAGTCTGGAATCTATCGAAACCATTGTGAAATTTAAAACCTGAAAAATTTATTTCCCAAAAATTTATATCTCACATTACCTTTTATAACCTTGCCTTATAAGTCAAGATAAAACTTCAAACTAGGTATATCAAACATTTGAAACAGATCACCCGGAAGAGGTCTTAGCCCAACAGACGTACCGATTAAGATTCCCTCCATTCCAAAGACCCCCCCTCCTTCCCTTACATTAAAACCAGACTTTCATTTCTTCATTTAGACGAGTAACCCTCTGTCATCTTCCGCAATATGAAACTACATTACGCATAACCTACTAGAACAGAAAAAATGACGCTTTCTTACCTATGACGGTAAACAGAATTGGAAACTCACAAACAACCGGTGGAGTATCCTTGTATAAAAATAGATATTGCACCACTGTATTATCTGCTACGGAGAAATAGCTCCCTGGACCTCGGCTGGGTCTGACCACCGATATCTCATCGCTTTCTATGTCTCCTTCAGCGCTACTTTCTACAACCATTGGTTCTGTCCAGTTGACATTTGCTCCAATTTGGCCTTTTAAAACGGGCCAAGTAACATTGGTAGGACAATCGATTGTAATAGGCGGCTGAGTGGTAAAATCTGTTTGGGAAATGTATGAGAAATACCATGATGTTTTTTTTTTAAATGGCAGAAGAAAAAGAAATATCAGTATGCCAGGATAAATATCAACGTGTTACGGTTAAACAACATGAATATGACAACGCAAATGTCAACATGTTAGAAATATATATTAATATGCCAGAGAAGAATATCAATGACATGTAATACTGAAATATTATAGGATCTGTCACTAAGCATGTTAAAAAGAGCTTTACCATTCGTGTGAACTTATTGTCATTAACTGACATAGAACGGTCTGTTTTCATAATTTTGATAATGTCATTAGCACATTGCAGTTCATTACCAACACTCCAGAGAATCAATTATGTTCAAGGCCTTAAGTCAAATACCAACACTTCATGAACTTGAACTACGCTGAGCATAGCACAAGAGAATGCCCCCAAACATCCTATTGTGTTTGTCTTTACTACGTGTACATGTCTCAGTCATATCACTATTCAGTCAGACTACAGCAAACGTACATGAGCACAATTTGCCGCCAACAACCTGCTGAAGACCGTCTTGTGTTATATAGGCTTCTAAAAATCGTGGAGCAAAAAGGTGAGGAATTGAGGATTTAGGTGCAAAGTTTCAAACATGAATGCTTCCACAGCTAAAATGTCTTCCGTCCACGTGGGAAAAGGGTTAATCTTATAATTAGTGGGAGATGGAAGGCATTCCCCACCCCACGGAGCGAGGCATCTCCGTGGGAGAGGAGGCGGAGGAAACAAAATTTGCATATACCACTAGTTCCAGGGGGAGAATTAAAGAAGCATTTCATTTAAGTTCTTGCAAGAGACTTCTTGGCACAGACAGTCATAGATACAGCGAAATCATGAAAATTTGCCTGTTAGTGCAAAAGCACGAGTATTATTACTCGTACAGACACGTATGCAATTCTTACCTGTCGATAATGTGGTAGTCCAGTAAGTAGTACTGAATCCTGTGTTTATTGTCCTATCACGTGAATCATCCTCTGCAGAAGTTGTCTTTGGCTGTTTGATGATGATGATGAAGACAATAGTTGACGTCACCCATAGTAACCGATTCCTCCAAACAAGAGGCATATTTACAATTGCTGCTATCACATTTCTTTAAATAAAATACGTAAAATGAATTCCTCAACTGTGCCAGATACGGTGTACCAGTTGGCTGCCGTCTTTTCTAAGTCAGTTGACGCCACACATGAATCACAATGTACAAATTTTGACTCAGAAAATGGTATACAGATATGAGACTATATGTTCAAGCCTGAGTAAACTTGGACCAACCTGTATGTGTGCTAATTTATCTGCAGCCTACTCGTAGCATTCACTTAACTGAACAATGAAGCTTATTAAAGTTATCAAAGATTACAATCAGGACCAATCTATTGAACTTGTGTCGATTTATTGGTAACGCAAGACCGAACATGTAAAAGAGAAGAAGAAAAAAAAACTCAGTCGCAAATACGAGATTTTTTTGTCTATAGGCAACAATATCTTGTTTATATATAACAGTATTTTGTTTTTCTTTTAGTTACTTTCTGATAGTAACTGGAACACAGGAGATGATTGGGGAAATCCTAAGAACAAGCCAAGGACAAATATGGCACTCAAAACAGAAAGAAACAATTACAGGGGAAAAAAATGCAATTCCGAGAAGGCTTACACCAGAATTTGAATTCTTTCAGCAAGAGAAAACAACCAAAATACACACATACATATAAACGCATCCACACACACTCACTAGGCTACTTAGAGGGAATAAGTAGTGGTCACTCACATATTTTGGAAAAATCAAAACCTTCCTAATCTTCTTATTTCTCTATTTTTCATGATGTTTTTGAGTATCAATACTGTTCAAGCAAGGTGCCATGATGCAAATTAAACGAATCAAATGATATCGCACACTGCAAAAGAACCATTCCTGAATTAATATAGGGTGAATATTAATTCAGTTCGGGGTGATTGAACTTTCCCTTTAATGGGTCATTACATGGGTCCGGTGTGCTACCACCGACGGAATTCGAATATGTCTTTTTTTCATTTTTATACAAATATCCTAAAATATTCTTCTTTCATGAAGTGAAACTTTCCGTTCTTTTTTGCTTTGTTTAATATGGCATACATAACTCTTGTCGTCGTTCTTTTTTTCTTCTTCTTTTTTCTTTCTCGCAAAACTGGTGCACGCAAGGAATCGAATCTGAGGCAGCTTCGTTATGTTATTTTTTCGTCATCATCTTGGAGAAAATCGTCAGTTTCGTTGGTGCAACAGATGAAGGTCAGTTACTTTTGTCAAACTACGTACTGCATTCTAAAGAGGCAATCTGTCTTCAAAAAAATTTCACACTGTGTAGTCTCCCCTCCAAGTGTCTACTTTGTCCAACGCTTCCTGCAAAACTGTATCGACTTGTATCGAAATGTATCGACAACGGCGTTTCTTGTATCAACTGAGGTTCATGTATGAGTTTACATTTTTGAGTAAAGTTTCAGTACTTTAGATCCTAACATGAAGCATGGTAACGTCTAATGTAGGAGGGAAACTGTACAGAAAGGTACACATCAAGCATTCCACAGGGCGGATTATGGTAGGCCGAGGGTGACCGCTCCCCCCNNAACTTCATAAAACAGTACAAAGCACTATCCAATCAGAGCAATAGGCCTATGTGACGTACCAGTGAAACTTTGTTCATTATTTTCGACCTCAAAATACTATTACTCCTGTAGAGTTTCTTCATTCTTTTACTTAGAATTACCCTGACAATATTGCGGCTCATGTAGATCACAGTTTAACTTAGGCCAACTCTTGACATTACCAGGAGTATTATCCTCCTTGCTAACTCAATGAACACTGCATTGAAATGGATTGCTAACTTCAGTCTATTTTCAAGGTAAACAGACCAACGGAAAACTGCTATCCACTTTAAAGAGCCAAGTTCAACTTTAACTTTGAACAATCTCAGACTTTGTTTGTCATAATTCCCTGCACCGACAGTGTCTTACTCGAGGTCATGCAATTGATTTGGATGGAAATTCTGGGTGATCTGAAGAAAAAAATAACTCTTATCATTATCATTCTGCTATGTGGAACTAGCAATGCGAGCCCTATTCTATGGAGAACTAGTTCAACATAGCGTGACTGCATTTGACACACATAAATCGGGGAAAAAAACATATCATATATACCTTTGTTACAAAATAAAACTGTCACAGAGATTTCACCCTCTAGATTGCTTTATTTACGACAAATTCAGTGACAGAGATAGTGACACAGTTTGAAGAATAGCCCAAACTACAACACCGGTATATATCAGTTCCACTGTTTTCATTTACTATTGGACGGCCACTGTAGTTGTTTGACTGATACACTCATGGCATGCATTATCAACCTCTCAACGCCCTCTGATGTGCAACACATGCAAAGATAAGTGTAACGACAGTCGTCAGATAATTATATTTTTTATCGGTCATCTCATATGGAAAAGCACAAACCATTGCAGAATTTGTGTAAAGTGAGACCAGTTTGTGTAAAAAAAATTCTAAAGGGGAGGGAAACCCCCCTCTGCTTAGAACCTTTCCTGAAGATCAGCTGTTTATTCAAATCACTATGACCTGCATGGGCAGGGGTGTCGACTGGGGTTCGAAAGGATTTACCAGGTCAAAAGAAAAATGAATTACCTGAATGGGTCTAAGAATGCCAGAATCACATACGAAGACGAAGAAATGAAACCATCGCTTAAAAGATAGAAATTCCGGACGAAATATTCAATTCAAATCTAGAATTAAATCATGCAGCACCATTTGCATCCAGCCCACTCTACGTTAGCAAATTTTGAAAGATGAGGGGGAACCCCTCCCCTTTGATCAATTCCCCCAAGATCAGTATGTAATATAAATTCATATGACCTGGGCAGAGTTGTGGACTGAGGTGCAAGGGCTTTGCCAGCCTGGGTGCAAAAAAAAATATCTGAATTACCCAGACAAGTTTTAAGAATGACGATTTCAAAGACAAGATGAAAAATAAAATCAATACTTAAAAAAGTAAGAATTCCTGAAGAAATATTCAAGTAAAATCTAGCATGAAATGTATCACCATTTTGCATCCAACCCACTGGAAGTTAGCAAATATTTTCACAAAGGGGAGGCGGACATCCCTCTCCCCTTTCACCTCTCCCCTGGGACGGCGATCAGCCATCGTTCTGCTGGCCACTGTTCCATGCACTCAAAGGTGACCGCTAAGTCACATTCGAGAGAGACAGAGATACCCGTGCATGTAAGAAAAACGAGGGGGGGGGCTATTTGTCGTTCTTCATTTTTTGTTTTTTGTTGTTGTTGCTCCCTACCGACAGAGGATTTACTTTGAATCCTGTGATGAATAATGGGGTGAATCCTGGGATAGCTTCAGGTTGGTATTTATTCCGTGATGTTCACTAAACATTCTTAAATCTGTCAAGTTTCATTTATATCACAATGACAAATGATCAAACTTAGAGGATACCGTTATGTCACACACGAACATCGGCGAGTACGGCGAGTAATTCATTATTTATTGTTAAATATGCATTTTTTTTTCTATAAATTTGTGACACTTTCCACATTTGCACCAATTCATATGGTGCACAAGACCAGTACAAGTTAGGATGAAAAATTAAGAAAATATGACAATTTCCAAAATTTTTAAACGTGCAACTTAAATATGTTTATTGTGAGCATTGTCATGTGTTTGTTCCGTTCAAATTAAGTTCCGTTTCGAGTTCAAGTTCGATATCAACTCAGTGAGCTCCTTTAAAGGAAAAATCCAGTCACTCCAAATTTAACCAGTGTATCCCGTAGAGCGAATTCATGAATGGCTCTATTTAATCATGTGATATCACTTGTTGTTGTTGAATTGATTAATATTGCAGCGTAACACCTTATGCTTATCCTATAAAGTGGCTTATGCAGTTCTTTTATTCATCAACAGTACTTTTTAAGAGAAATGAGAAGAATATTGCAAAATTTGGAGTTTTTTTTTCTTTTTTTTTAAGTAAGGAAGGACGTCTGCTATTTCCCTTAAGTCAACTTGACATCTTTGTCAAAGTCTGGCGACGTCTTGCTCTACACCTCGACAGGGAAGAGGCCAAAAAATTCTTCTTTCATCGTCTTCATTTACGGTCTTTGTTTCCGGGATAATGTTGACATGTCAAAATTAATGAATAATAATCAAGATAGACCTGCCACTCTTCACCTAACTCTCTATCTCGAAATAAAAATTAACTTATTTCGTCGAACTACCGACTTACTCTTTCAATACATTTGTTATATTTCAAACGTAATCATTTACGTACCATGTTAGATGTTACACTGCGTTACATCCAAATTGCTTGTAAAATGTGTAAAGAGTTATAGGGCCTATGCTAACTCGGAAAAAGTCGTTTATCGAATTTTCGGGACGAAATTTTTACTAGTCACTGTTATATTTATATTTTCTTTCAGACTTGCATGACTTTTGTAAGTAGTCTTCAACCTCACTTGGTGGTCCAGCGTTTCGTGTGAAAAACGGGACCATCAGGTCATAAACGTCATCAATTTAAATAGAGACGAATGATACACCACGGTAACGCTTGAATGAGTAGCGTAATCGCTTCATATCGACGGTGACGTTATATGGCAGTGACACCGTGGGGTGGGTACACTTGCTGTCGTCAGAGCTGCTCCGCCGGGTAATACCTTTCCCTAGTGTGGCCCTGCGCCGACCACTCGCAGCAAATAGCATTCACAGCTACATGGTTACACTAAATCACTAGTTGTCCATGATGCAGTTTGACATACAAAATAAAACTACTCTCACACAGTCAAGAATAGTCCCGTATTCGTCCCGTAGTACTATTCGGGGTACTTTCCGGGCGATTCTAGAGTGGTACCGGAATCTGCCCGTATAGTCCCGAATTGTGTCGTACTTGTCGCGTATCGTCCCGTATCGTCCCTGGAGGCCATCTTCCGCCATCATCTTCAGCATCTGTACTGCTGGGAGCAATATTGCATGGGCTTTTGGGCTATTCGGGAATAATATTGTTTCCGAATGGCCCCGATTTGTCCCGAGTATTTCCGAATTGTCCCGAACAATCCCGAAGAGTCTAAATACGGGACGGTTATTTTAGACATGTTCGAAAATTTTTCACCTTCCCGAATTTCACTTTGCTTGCTCCCGAATACCCCCGAACTGTCCCGTGTGTACCATTCTGGACAAATTACGGGACTATTCTTGACTGTGTGNNGGGGGGGGGGTGTTCATGTTGATGTAAATTGGCCTATCGGCAAACAACTATCAAGTTATGCCTGATTTTGCGATAACGTTACTTGTATATCACAAGATCAGATTCCTTTGTCGCAAACTGAAGATTCAGTGGAGACCTCTGGAGCAAGTCATTATCCTTGTCGAATGGTAGCTTTTCGGAATGTTTCCAAATATTGGATGATGTACTATCCTATTTAACTTACATTTACATATTTTATTGCGTTTAAAATGCACCAACANNTAAAGTAGCTTTAATCATTGTCAAACCATTATTTTAATCTCGTCAATAAACATCAGCAACCGTTTCCTCTCCTCAAAACTTCACTAGGCATAAAATGAACTACGGAACTGATACATCATTTGAAATTTAGACAGTTTGATTGAACAAATGATTCTTGAGCGAAAAACGACTGAACTTCTCATCTTTTCGAAATTCATTTCTTGAAAAGAAAGTTTTTTTAACGTCCTGACTTATTCTGAGCAATCTATTCTTGTATGTCTATAAATGTTGATTTTAATTTTTCTTTTTTTTTTGTCTGGAAAACAAACGCAAATTTTGCCTGTTATTCCGACTTCTCTTGTATGATACATTACTCAGCAGATGTGTTTAAGAGTACGACACTTCTCCTTCTCATTTCTATAGTGTGCTTATGAAATGTGGAGTGCTGAGGAGGAGTAGGGAATGGATTAACATTAAGGGAGGTGCATTCTCTAACGACCAAAGAACAGAGGTTTGAGAGAACAAAAAAGAAGACACACTTCTTATTTGTTGGTTCACAAAGTATAGGAATGTTTAATACATTATCAGCCTCTCTCAGCTTTTCAGCCTTCAAGAATTTTTATTGCGCAAGAAAAGAAAAAAATCCATCTGAAATAGTTCCGATCATGGAAAGATAATGTTATAATACATGTAATTAACATTCAATGATAGTAAAAACTGAAGTACGTACGGGATCAGCAACAATCAATCAGTCAGGTCGAGTGGGCTGACGACATTTTTGAGATTTCCCTACAACCTAACATTCCTCATCCCTTCTGGTATCCCCTGCCTTTCAAAATGCCATCAGCAGTTTTAATCTATTCATCTATCTATTTATCTATTCATACAGGCAATGTTACTGATGCAATCAGAAGGGACAATCACGAAAAAAAAAGCCAAGCCATGTCTGTTCCAGTCCAGTCACCCTCAATTTACACCCCTGACGTGGCTATAAATCTGTAAGTTATGCCTATCACGTAAGGAAGGAGACAATGACTACATATTTCACCAAGAGTTCACAGATTGTTCTAAAGCAAACAAAACTGTGTGCTTAAACCACTGCCAACGATCCACAGTCTGAGAAATATGTATACTAAATAAAAAGTTGTACAAAGCAAAGGAGAAATTGCTATGTGTCAACCAGTGTCTACCATTCCCAAATGTTCAGTTCAGTAACCACTGAACTCAAACAACTAGGAATGCTGAGAAGGCTACTGAAAATTAAGGTTTTGAGGAAATGACCAGTTGACAACATTTTTTTTGTTTTGAATAAATAAACACACTCTTTAAATCTTTAAACATGTCAGATTATCTTTTGCAACATACATGATATTATCATTAAGTCAATGCAACCACACCCCCTTCACCAGACTTTCTGCCCCCACCCCCTGCAAACACACACTCACCCCTGGTATGGTATTTACTTGATCCACAAGTGAAAGCTGGCTCTACAAACAAACTAAAATAATTTCTTATTTATATTCAAAAGCAATTATGATTTTATATATATATATATCTGTATAATTCTACATGACGAATATCTTAATTTTTATTATCTATTAATATTCAAAGCACAATGGAAAGAAGATTGAATGTATATACAAATGGCATGATGAAATAAAAACATATTTAAATTTACGAACAATGGATATGAAGAAAAAGGTTGTTTTTTTCAAGGTGAAGTTTACCAAGGTAATAGTTTCTTTAAGCACACAGCAAAACTTAATTAGTGAAAAACAAGAATTTAGACTTGGTGATATCAAATTTTATCCCTGGAAATAAAACCAAATGCAAAGTCAAATAAATTTACACACAATCAGCTTGTGCGAGGTAACGCCAGATTAACCTGGTGATGGGATGTAGTCTGAACACGACAAAAATCACAATCATAGTTTACTATTCATTAAACATACATAAAACTGTTGATCATATATTACACATGAATATTCATGATAGTTCAAGGTGACAATCACTCTGTTTTGGCAGGGTTGAGAAATGAAAAGTGAAAAACAAAAATTAAGGTGCTTTTTCATTTTCCATCTCATAATTTGATCTGAAGCAGGCCGCTGAAACAATGGGGAATAAAAGGCACACCGGTCATCAAGGTTACGATAAAATGCAATGCCACTTAAAGAAATATTACAAAAGACAAATATGCAGTGAGGACAATGCTTACTTCAAGGATTTGCTGACAGTAACAGTATGGCAGAGTTTACAAGAAAGGAACTGTTACAGCTGAACAAAATTCAGCCTTAAGTTATGAGGTCTGTTGCAAAATTATGAATGTGTCACACAGTCACACCACAATGGGAAATACAAGGAGGCATCACGGTAACAACGATTGCTAGAAGAAACTCTGACATGTGTTTTCAGTGACATGCGTCATGGAAACAACACTTTCGGCATATTCCAGACCAATGAGCGAAGGAAAGAAACACTATCAGTGGGCAGAGCCTCATTGTTTTCTGACAAAAAAGCAATTAAGAAAAAAATACAAAGAAAACTGAGATAGAATTGCAATGGTCATTTTGGATTTCATGAACATAAACATAGTCAGTAAAATGACAAAAGAAAAGTATAAAAAAAAACAGCCTCTTATAAATAGCAACCTCAATTTGTATAATATCTGCCAAAAAAAGAAAACACGTTGGCCTTATTTTTGAATACTCAAAACAAAGAAAGTAATGTCTGCAGTACAAGTAGGACCCTGGTTTCGACAAAAGTATTTAAAGTGAATTTCAAGTCATTTAACCTGGTTTGTGAATACTGATGAATGAAATGAAATGATCTTTATGTATTACATAATCTGCTTGTGTTTATGAAGAAAAAAAAACATTGTTTTTGATATCTAGATATTTAACAAAGGTAAATTCNNTACATACTTAACTTTGCCACAACCCTCTTATATTTACAATAAAGTTATGTTGGACTGAAAAACCAAACATAGAAAACCAATTTCACACTACAATGATTGCTTGATGCAATTAATATTCGTCATGAACTATTAATACAAAATCTCGTATTCTTGTGGATTGTTACACCTGGCCTGACAGGTGACAGATGCAAAAGGCAAGAAACTGCTCAATTAAAAAAAAAAAATTAAATTCAATGACTGCTGTTCTGAAAATTTTGAATACTTTTGATGGGATTCACCCCACACACTGTAACAAACTTAATCATTTTCACTTTCATTTAACAAGTAAAAAGATCTCCCATTTAGAACCGTACAGATTATCTCTGCAATTTTATTCGTATTCTTTCTTTGCGTATTCCCCTTGTCCCAACGTCTGCTTTTTTCTTTGTACTTTCTTACTTTTTCCAGTACTTTTATTAGTCTTGGCAGATTTTACTTCTTCTTTTTTTTTTATATTTATCTGCAAACCACTGGTTAACGTATACCCATTCCTTAGGTGAATACATGATTAACATTACACTTGTCAAAAAAGACCAACCCCTCAAACAAGGAGATAACTGATAAAAAATACTTCTTTTGTTTAATGCCTCTACTTCCCTGATGTATTTAATTCAGCAAATAACAACAAGCAGGATAGACTTTCTTTGTGAGTTTGATTCTATTTGGTGCTCTTTGGGTAAATCATTTTCAAATGCATAAATGGTTGGTTACCTTAGTCTGCAAGTATGATACCACTACATTAACCAACTGACTGCCTCCTGCTGAAAGCGGAGAAGATGACCGACGAACAGCGAGGGACCGCTCAATGGCTATTTTTTCCTACATATATTATTTGATTATCTGAATTGAGGCTGGATGCAGTGATGTTAAAGTCTGAATTCATTCCTGAGAATCATAATATGTCAGCTAGAGGGTTGACACCTGACTGGGTCTCAAGTTCTGATCACTGATGGACTACAGCAAACGTTTCTTCTGTCCTGTGGATCCACCAGGGCGACACTTGGATGCCACTGGACAAACTGAGGACAAACTCGGGAAGTTTACCACTGTACTAGCATAGTCCTCTGTCGACAAGGTTTCTCCCAGAAAATAAGTAGTTACAAATCTTGAATCTATTGGGATGGTGGAAAAAGCTTCATTGACCCCTCCCTCACCCCTCCTAAAGTGCCATCTTTTTCTCATCATTTTTGGAAAATAGTTTTGATATGATTATTGCTACTGTACCTTGCATGTGTTTCTGTGTTTCATATAAATTGACCTGTGTAATTAGAGGGCTATTAACAGTGAGCCACTTTGCTAGTAAAAGTGACAGTCAGATATGGAGTGAGAGTATGCCACCAATGAATCTAAAGGACATTTGAAACTGGTGAAAACCTAAGACCAAGTCAATTCCAAAAAGAACCCCCAAAAAAGGGACTTTTTAGTACAATATTTTGTATCTGTTGCTATCTACCACCAAGAAGTCCAGGCTTGAAACTTTCTTGTTTTTGAATTCCTCGGCTATGATTCTTGTCGCCTGTTGGTGGCTCAGACCCCGCAGGTCTCTCCCGTTCACCGATACGATCACGTGGCCGACGATCAGATTACTGCTGTTGTCTGCAGACCCTCCAGGCTGTTAAATACCAGAAACAAACGAACTTTAGCAATGAGTGGATTGAAGAGGAAAACATCAAAAATTTTGCAGCACAAATTCTGTCTTTTGATCAAGCAGCTCATAAGAGATACATTGTACACTCTAGAAAAATGACTCAGGAGATAGTGGAGGCCAGTCACTTTTAATGTCTATTGGAAAAGTCTCATGAAACCTTCCAATGACTGGAATGAAAATGTGTGTGTGGGGGAGGGGGGATTCAGCTTTAGAAGCTGTTCATCCTTAGAGCTGGGGGGATATTTTGATGGTGGGGGGAACAATCTATAGTAGTAACCACAAATGTCAGCTGGGAAAATAACGTCATAGCTAAATAACTGACTGGACAGACGTAGCATGAAGTATATCACACCATAGAATTACCCGTCTCTCCTCAGTCACAGACACTCACAATCTCTGAATTAAAGAATTAATTTAGAGGAGAGAGAAACATCTTCTGATGTCCATCCTTGAGCATTTGGGAGCTCCACGAGCATGTGACCGAGTGCACAGTGGACTCGGCTGTCCTCTGTGCAATCCCATTGTCAAAAAGACACTCTGGTGAGCATAGTTACATATCTGATATATGCTTGCAGGAAATATGCACAGTACAAGTATACAACCTGTGGTCGATATGTGCAGCAGTGAAGGCAGAAATGAGGGACTTCTGACAGACAAACAGGTATAGGGTTTCTGTCTGTATGGCTGAGGGCAGTGAAATGTGATGAAAGTTCCTAGTTGAGAGCAAACATTCTCAGACTACTCAGTTGCTATGGTAAGGACAAAAGTTTAACTTAAGGTCAGAATTGGAATTTAAGACAACTTGTCAGTCTCTTTGAGACCACAAGCTAGAAGTATTGTCCTTTAGATATGCTGAGTAAACAGAGATTCACTTAGTCACATTTCTGACATTATGCTCATATTTTCCTTGCATACTTTTGACATACTTTTGACTCGATTCAGCTGGGGTTACCCCAACCCTGGCATTCCCGTGCTTTCGAGACCTATCAATCTCACACACTGTTTAGTGACACATAATGTGAAGTGTGCCCACCAAACATCACACCAAACAAGGTACTCTTCTACATGCATTAAAGGCACCATAGTTTGATCATCATAACATGAATGCAAAGGACTACGATAAGATGTAGATGAATCTTTGCCCGACAATTCAGCGTTTTCTGGGGGGAAATTTGGGCTAAATGAGTCTATTTGATTGTAAATAGATGTGCAAATGCAAGGGTCCACATATGACGCATTGCTAGATTCATCATCCGAAATGACCTTGCCATCTGAGTTGTGATGTCATCGTTTGGCAGTTTTGTTGATAAATGAAAAAAATAAAGAACCACCTTCCTTTCTAGGAAACCTTTTGTAAATCTTCTTGAATGATATGATGTTTTACTGGAGGTGCAGTTACCTGAATCTTAATGATCTTGGGTAGCGGCTGCCTGGTCCCCGCGCCTCCTTCCACCGCGATGCCGAGATTTGGGCGAGTTTTCTTCATCTCTATCAGGTCACTTCTGACTGGAGGGTTTATGTTGATATCTACAAACTCCCAGGACTTACTACTCTCCACAGAAGAAGGGATCTGTAAAAAGAAGACGATAGAGAGACACTTACGTCAGCGAAGACGTATGTATATTACAACATTCATAAACAACTTACACATTATAGCATTCTGGGATAGAAAAGTTCAAGTTTATTAATACTTAGCTCAGGCATATTTATCACTTTGTAAATCAATTTTGTGATCTTGTTTCGACTGGCTAAAATTTAAGGTTATGATCATACATTCTGCACATAGTTCAACAGTATGGTACGCACTTAACACCAATCAATGTCCGTGTACTCTACTTACATGATGGCATCCATTTACACAGCCGTAAGAGTTATGTGGCAGTGTTCAGCCATATTCAGTGCAGTCCTAACCTATGACTAGCTCTGTCCAATCACAGCCACTGTAAGACAATCCATTACCCCATGATACAACCACTGGTGACGTGTTGAAAGTGTCTCACAAAGGAGACTAGATGCCTCAAAATAGGAGTTAACGTTCTAGCATTTAACCAAAAAGGAATGTGAATTGTTAAAATAATTAAAAGTGGGACATCGAATTATCACCTGCTGAAGTCTCGTCGTAAAACTTGGTATCGACCCGTTGGGCGTGACCCGGCCGCTTGTCCCCGCCGGCGAGGTGGAACGACGAGATTTCAGAGACGTGATGCTCTGGTTCAAATCGAAACTGGAGTTGTGGTCTCTGGTTGAAACAGCACCCCCCGATCTTCTAGGCTTTGTCGCAGGACCATTAGAGAGCGATATTTTCTCGTTGCCGTTTTCGTCCATCGGCATGTGCTGGAGGTCGTCCAATAGCTGCTTCTTGTTTTTCAGCTTGATGGAGTCAAAGATGGTCTTGGGCTTCATCTCCGACATGGATCTATCAGAGTCTGGTGACTTCTGAAGGTCATAGTCCTCGTCCCTGTCCTCCAGGTCTGACGACGTCAGTCGTTCCCGATATTTGTTGCCGATGTTTTGTGGAGAGGTCACTAAATCATTTGACTTAGTCCTCAGCTGGTAGAGTTGTTCGCTGGCCTTTTTTGTGTGAGCCACATTTTTCTTCTGGTCTCTTGGAACATGCTTCACAAATAGAACAAAATTACGACAAAAAAAACAGTGAATAAAATATATATTTTTTTATATCATGCAAGGGAAGATAACAACAAAAAGTGAGGGCAGTGTCCATTACCTACTGAGAGCACTTCCTTAAATAAGAGGTACACTCTCTCGATTTTGAATGTCTATGGGCTTGTACTTTGAATATATGTAGATATGAATAACAATGACATGCCATAGATATAGAGTACGTTTTGTCTGCAAGAAGTGGCAGGCTTGTGTGGGACGTTGTAAAAGGAAGACGGGTAGTTGTGAGACAGAGTTAACACTGTCTTCCTCTTACATAATCCTGGTACATATGCAGCTATAGAGTCTACAATGAAAACTACATAGGTGGATTCTGCTGTAATAGCCCCTTCATCCACAGTAAACACAGTAGACATTGGAATATTTCCATTACAGTGGAACAGACACTTTGAAAAATAAATTCAATTACAACTTGAGTTTCCTGTCAACAGTAGAAGGCTGTTTGAAGAGTTTCTACTCAATTCCTTTGGAAGATACAATCTTTTTGGTTCATTTGAAGGAAGGATGCATACAATAGTATCTATAGCATTACCCCCCTCACTATCCTCTTCCTCTATGGAATGCATATATTATATATAATGTATATATATATACTTAGATGTAATAACTACCACAAACATTGGGGCAAGATTTTAAAATGCAATCAGCAATGCCAGGGGCATACTCACATGCGTAGGATCACTGATACGTCTAGGGATGCCTTGGTCACTTCCTATGCTGAGCTTCTTCATGGACTCCAGTGGCTATGAAAGGAGGCACACAAGAGACAAAATCTTTCACTACTTTCCTTTTTAAACACCGTTTATCATAGATAAACAAGAGAGAAATTATACAAATTTAACACATATAAAACATGTAAGAGTCTTGACTGACTCTATTTGCATGCCAACATAGTCCCACAACCTCCGTTGCTCACACTGACCTAAACCTTAGACCTAAACCTAGCCATGAACGGTGATTAGCTTTAACCTCAATCATACTGATAACTACGTTCCATTGGCAAAATGGATATGTGTCATAGTAAACAGACTGCACGAAAAGTCGTTCTTTCTTGCTTCAGTCTATCCTAGATGCGTAGCGTCTCTTTTTCAAGGTCAGTAAACTCACGCTGGCAGGAGACGATCCTTCCGTCGAAACGCTATCCAGACTCAACCTCCGTTGAAGTTTGCTGCCATCGAGCTTTCCATCGGCGTTTGGCGATTTGGGACTCGCGGAGGAGAGGATGGGCTGCGGGCTGACGAGGCTGGTGTTGACTGTCAGACGAGGTGAGACATAACTGGGAGAGAGATGGAAGAGGAATGTGAAAACAAATACAGTCTTTGAGAGGTGAAATGAAGACTACACAGCACAGCAAAAATGAACTACAATATTGCAAACTGTTCTTTATTAATCAAGACATGTCACTGTGTTTCTGCTGGAAGGGGACAAAATAGGATTTGACAATTCCTTTTCAAAAACAGGGAAGGATACAGTCAACCATCTCCCCCCAACCATCCAACTATTCGCTGTGCCATTTGGTTGCCACACAGAGCTTATTCACCTCCCAAAGCTTCATCCTTAAAGCAGCATGACTTTAGGGCTAAAAAAAAAACAAACAGTTCACATTAAGAATATGCAATGCCAGCTAGTACATATGAAGCATATTCTTTTGTCTTTGATGGACATTTCTATCTTTCAGTGAAAGGCACTGGGGGAGTGTTGAAAATGAGGAGGCCTCGACACTCTCTGTGAAGAGGAGTTCAAGCTTTGTCACTTGCGACAGCAATACTCGATATTCATGTTTCAAATATTTACAGCCAATCCCACAGAGACCCCAATCAACCTCTTATTTTCAGGCCAAGCAACAACCTTTAAACTTTGTTTTTAATACTAGAAGCAAAACAGTCCTCCTCAGTAAGTTGGTCTAGCCATTACAGAGTTGAAGTTGCCATTATTCCTTGAATTGTCAACACTAGCTGGACTATATCCAGTCCAGAGGAGACTACAGCATACTCAGAGCAGACCACATCCAGGCCAAGAATGCAGCTTTGCTACCAGTACTTTAAAAACAATGTTTTGGCTGAGAACTGAATCTGTCAACTGTCAGACAATGAAGTACCGAAAAGCAACTCAAAATGCAGTAAAGGAACTTTCAAAATTGAATTCTGAATTTGTCATTTTCTCCAGAATATTTCAAGTCTGCAAAGTCATCTGAACTTTAACTTTAAATGGACAACCACCAACACCACCACCAAACCATTTGCATGTATTCCTGTTCTGATGTGTCCTGACTCCAAGACTGCCTCGATACACACCTGCCGGTCCCGCTCCTGGCACTGTTGATGCCGAGGGCCATGTCCACTCCACTGTCTTCACTGGGACTTTTCGAATCGGCGTAGAGGCTGCTGCCCGCGAAGGTCCTCCCCTTGCCACTCCCCTGGGTGGAGGGTTCCCCCTGGTGGTGCACATCCACCGTCACCGTCTGCAGGTTCAACTGGTTCAGCACCGACTTGGAATCGCCGTCTGAAATATGAGCAGGAGGCGGCGGGAAAAGGTTGGCTCCGCCTCCTCCACGGCTGCTGCTCTGAAGGCCATTCTGAGACGAGGTAAAATTCTTTGAGAGAGGAGAAGTCAAGGACGAGGGATATTACAACAGGAATCAAAAGCTGACAATTTTTAAAGACAAGTAATAGTCTGACATCTAACCCATACATGGTCAATTGAAAAATTGAACTAAAACTTGGGAACGGTTCATTTTCAACCAACATACAAAGAAAGGATGCTGCTGTACGTAAATGTGCTTAGTTTAAATATACCTTTTGTATTCTGAAACAATAACAATGCGTGCTATTTCTTGTAAATACGTACACTAAACTATTAAATAAGTGATTGCATTTTTTTTTTCATTTATCTAAATGCAATAAAAATAGTTTTTATTCCAATGCAATAACAATACATGCTATCACTTGATAATTATTTGCTGGAAATTTTTTTGAGTTATTTCAATGCAATAATTATTGTTAT
>VJOZ01068237.1:0-10511 GCA_009801055.1 Stichopus horrens
GGTTAATTTGATGGTTAGAGATTACCTGGTTTTTTTTTTTTTGGTTTTTTTTGTCGTGTCAGGTCCTGTTATGCCACAAAGATCAACCAACAGTGAAGCCTCTCACCAGTCAAGGAGGTAGGTCGAGTTACTCTATTGATCTTGCACATTTCAAGGATCTTATTGGAGGGCAAAGTCCTTGTAATGTATGGGATTTAATCCAAGTATACTGAACGTGGCTTTACCAATAAAATCGACAGAAAGGTAACAAATAACACCATTTTCTGAGGACTGCTATCTCTGCTTTTTTTCACAGTCGATGTATCACTTGTCATCAGTAGTCTAAGCCATGTCGTTTTCAGTGAACTCAGTTACATCAGATAAACCGATTATCTGACTTTCAAATAAGAATGTCGTATGTTGAAGAAATGTTGTCATCTTGGATGAATTCACGCAATAGCACTGGAAATGTTCTTGTCACTCCAGAAGCATCATTGTAAAATTCAAGGGTTATTCTGATCTAAGGCATGAAACATTTTATTGCTGATCACACTGACCCACTTCTCTGTTGACCCATTTTCATTTCCTACCAGGGGTGCTGAGAGGTCAAGATTCTCTGGCAGTAGCAAGGACAACAAGGGTGGTGTGCCATTAAAAGACATTCCAAGAAAGATAAAGGCAAGGATTTTTTTTTTCTTGTTGGGGCAGAGCAATAGTTTCATTGAAAAGGAATTTCTATTATTTCATCATTTAA
The DNA here is from genome assembly GCA_009801055.1 of Stichopus horrens. NCBI lineage: Eukaryota > Metazoa > Echinodermata > Holothuroidea > Aspidochirotida > Stichopodidae > Stichopus > Stichopus horrens. The sequence continues at coordinate 734 of VJOZ01068237.1, forward strand.
AATCTGCTAAATGAAACACAAATTTGTGTTTAATTCTTCCACCCTAGTACATGACTAAGGTAGCCAGAAAAGCAGTAGCATATTCCTAAGGACATATTTTGTGAAGTGGACAACTTTCCCTTTTCCACCTGGTCACAAACAAAACAGATAGTAATCATATATGATACTGGGACTCTTGAGTGTTTCAGGGCTGCCTTGCAAGTGTAAATGAGCTGTTTAAGTACCTTCCATTCTTTCTAGTTTTTGCACATGGATTCTAAGGGCTGATATTACAGTTCATTTATAACACAGATATTATTCCTTTGTTACTATTTTACAAACAAATATCTCCCCGCAGGATCAAAGGCAAGATGATGCCAGCAGTGATACCTCATCATCCTCCTCCTCCTCCTCAAGCCCCGAGAGGAAACAAAAGCGAGAGAAGAGGCACAGAGTAAAATCAGACAAATCCAGGCAGAGGAGAGAAGAACAGGAGAGGCAAGTCAGAAGGAGAGATAGACAAGATGATTATACAGAAGGAAAATATAGACGAGATGAAGATATACGTGAGAGAGGAAGGGACAGACGGGATGAGGATAGAAGTGAGAGAGGAAGGGACAGATGGGATGAGGATAGAAGTGAGAGAGGGAGGGACAGACGGGATGAGGATAGAAGCGAGAGAGGGAGGGACAGACAAGATGAGGGTGGGAGAGACAGAGGGAGAGCCAGTTCAAAAGAAATGAAAAGAATGGACAAATACAAACAAGAGGTAAGAAAAGAAAGCCATAGCAAGGAGCAACAGAGGGATAAGAGGCAGGAAAGGGGGAGAAGTAGCTCCACCGAAACATCAAAAAATAAGTTTTCATCTCGAAAGAGCAGGGAGGGTAGATCAGATAAACATTCATCTAAAGATGAGATTAAAAGAGAGACTAAAAAGAGGAGAAGTAAATCCACATCCGAGGACAGTTCTCCCTCGTCTGTAGACAGGAGGAAATCACGAAAGAGGCGAGACAGATATTCGTCAGGGAGTGAAGATGATAGGATGAAGAAAACAAAGACAGAAAGAAATAAAAAAGATGAAAGGAAACATCATAAAAAGGAAAGGAACAGGAGATCAAGAAGTCTCTCATCTTGAGGAAGGTACCAAATGTGTTTCTTTAGCTTGGAGAGTTACAGAGGACTGAGGCATGCTCTCTGAAGGTGGTAGGAACAATCAATGTTGTCATTATTAAGAATAATAAAGAGCCAAGGAGAAACAATGACAGGCATACTTCCAGGTGGTTCTTGTCACATGGGAATAACTCACTTAATGAGGATTGTGGAAAATTTCTGATATATTTGGAAGTGGATATGATCCAATTGGATTCCATCTCAGGAGGATATTCCAGCATTTCCTTTTGCTGGAGAAAGGTTCCATTATTTGAAGTTCACTCCTTCATAAACAATTATTCAAATAAAAATCCAAACAAGTGCTGTATTTAAAGTTGTTCCACTGTATTAAATATAAATGAAAAACATTTCATTACAAATTTTTGCTCAAATGTTTGTGCAACATCACAAGGAAGCCTCAGTGTCTTAGAATTGTTCAACATCTCAGATCCAAATAAGTTTGTTTGCATTATAAAATGACAGTATATCTACAAAACTTTTATGCCATCAGGATTTGAAAAAAAACGGACGGACAAACAGACCAACAGATGCATCCTGCAACCATCATATAATATTATTAGCTTATCTTGTAATTTTGAATATTCATGGCATGTTTTTGAAGTTCTACTCCTATCAAAAGTAAGAATATCCATATTATATTACATAACACAAACTGCAGACAGTAGAACACAAGGCAATCACAAGGCAGTGAGTCAAATCATGGGCTTGTCTCATACTAGGAGGCTCTTTAACATCATAAATGGCCTAAAAATGAAAGGTTTCAATCACACCATTATCACCATACGACTGAATATGTAACAGATATACAAAGTGTGTAAAATTTCACATGTATCTACATAGAGAGGAAGTTCTCAGTAATTGGTCTAGTACTGCACCTTTAACCATCTTTGAAATAACTAGATCAACACTTGTCACAAAACCACATGCCATGCTGACTGTCAGCAAGCACCAGCCCAGAAAATCTCTTAGAGGTGATCAGCAACAACTACCAAAACACAACAAACTGTGTGATCATGTTATTTCTCTATCCCCCCAACCAAATTTCAAACAAAGAGTTGTACACAAGAGTCAAGCAGTCATGAAGTGTAATTTGTGTTACCCTAACAGTAAGTTTGAGACCACAAGGGATCTAATGTTTGGAATTGATATGGACAAGGCTGCATATTCATAAATAAACTAAATAAAAAGCAGTATAACAGTGTGGTTTCACTGATGAAGCCTAGCCTCGCTGCTCACTGAGGGTAACATATCGGGCTATGATAACTAGAACATGACAAGACAACATACCAAATACTCTTCTGCATGTGGTCCATCATCATCATCATCATTCTATATGAGGTTAGTTAAACAAGTATATCCTTGAGATGTATATTGACTTCATTTGACATGCCCCTTAAAAACAATAGGGATGTTGAAGGTAGTATGACTGATAATTATAAATTTTATACATTTATTATGAAATTAGTCCAGACTTGTATTATTGAGATAAATACAGTTTTCACATACTGACATCTGCCGACCAAAAAGAAGTTCTCCATATCTCTTTCACACAGACTTGCTTGAGTTCACAGTTAGCCAAACAGCAAATCAGTTACGGTCAATTTACAATTGTTTGACAGGTTTCAGTTTCTGCAGAGTTCCAGAACAATGAATGGAATAAGCTGTAATGTGGCACATTACATTCAATTCAAACTGGTCAGATCCTCAAAATCACAATGCATTCTGGTATTGAATGTCTTCCATCAACACATAACATATGCGATCAGTCTTGGTGCATAATTTTCAGTTTAACCCCCAATGATCTTTATGAAAAATCTAGTTTTCTTGCACACTTGACCTCTGCTGACCACAAACGACCTTTGACCTCCACAAAAAACAATAGTGTTTTTGTGGTCAATTAATATATCCACAATGAGTTCAGTCCAAGCTTACCTTCTAAACATACTGTACGTTCAAGATTGACAATTTGACCTCTGTTGACTTCAAATGACCTACACCAAAAACAATCGGGTTCTTGGGCTTAATGTGATATGTACACATATTAAGTAAAACAGTCAATACAGATGTCCATTCTTGAGATATCTTGATCACAAGGTTTTCAAATTTAAATCTTTACTGAATGCAGATGACCTTTGACCTCCACCAGAATGAAAGGGTCCAATATATTCGCCTAAACTTTGTCATCAGTTCGAAGTTCCCTCCTTAATATAACATGTTTACAAGCAATGTGTCACAGACACACACACTATCATGCGGTTATCATTGAAACCAAAAACATGGGGTGGATTTTTCCAACATGTATTCTACCCTTACAAACCAAGCATTTCTTTCTGTTTGAATAGTCTAGCCCTAATGTATTCATAAAACTGATATTCGTATTTCATGCTGTCTCTCAGACGTGCGACTGTCTCATTCGATGGAAGAACCTTAAGGTTAGTGGACGTCCTGGATATGTTAGCAGCCATTTCTGAAAGTGGAAAGAAATGAAATGAACATTTGCAAAGGGTTTCCTCCTCTGCCTCACTGAGGAGGACACTGTCGTTAACATCATAAAAACACTGCTGACAAGTACAGAACCACTGATGGATTTGCTTTTCTGGAGAAACAAAAATCAAACCAAAACTTTGCTAAAATGCTGATGATGCCCTTTTACAATGACCTGTTTTTATGTTTAATTTAAATACTAAATTAACACTGGCACTTTAAATCACCCAAGAGCCTCTTGAAAACAGAGAAGCCGCACCCTGACAGAAGTCACAGAGTATATTTGCATGAAAAACAACTTTCCAGAATTTCAAAGGTTGCTACTGAAAATCTGTCTTGCGATTTACCAGATGTTAAAAATATCATCTCTGAGATAAAAGAAACATTCCAAAAGTGACATTCACCCTAGCTGAAATCCAATCCACACATACTAGGAAAATACTTTAGAAAATTCATGAATACCATTTCAATATTTATCAGGCGGTGGGCAGATCATTTATACAGTGGAGAAGAGAGGTGGGGTTGCAACTGGATGAGTTATAAACAATACCTCAAATGTTGATAAACTTTCTGCACCCAAAACTCTCTTATCTCTCACTCCCAAATTCTCATGTGGTTCCAATATGATGTAATATACCTATCTTTATGGCTCTTCACTGCAGTAGATTTACAGTTAGTAAAAAGTACACTTTTCAAAAATTTGTTCTCATGATGTGAACTTACTTGGAGAGTGATACAACTCGGAGGCACCTTTAAAATATCCCGGAAGCATTCGTTCCAAAACTTTCAAGGTCAGCTCATATTCTTCCAGGATTCCAACAACTAGGAAATGTTTTTCTACATTTGAAATAGCTCTATGTAGAGCCCATCTGGAAGATTGTCTGGAAATAGAAGACCAAAGGAGAGGTTTACACCCACTTTGAAATAAATGGTGGAGCATAACATTGCTGTTAGGTCATTTTCTAAATGGGAACGAGCAATTCTGTTGGATGGCACTATAGATTCTTGCAGCAGAAGCCCAAATAAGCCAGCTGGGCAATCACAAAATGCTGATAAAGTTAATTTTCATGACAAAAAAAATCAGCAGGAATAGTTACCAGATGATTAAATACTTGCTAGATTCAAGTTGCAATGAGTAAAACCACCATGGAACAAGAGCCTGCGGGCACTCGTTCCATGCACAGATGTATGGTATATAATGTACATTATCAAGTTAAAGGAGCAATTTGCATTATTTTGTACAGTAGCCCGTATGGGCCATTTCTGACCATGAACCGTCACTTTTGTGACAAAACTCTATAGAGAAATAGCTATAGAATGGCCCATATTTTGGACATAGACACCCCAGACATGGCAAACACCTACATGAAACCACTTCCATAGCACTAATGTGACCAACCATCAAAAGTTTAACATATATGTAATCTGTAAAAGAAGAAATATTTTGAATGATTTCAAAACAGCCCAAGGGTAATATGGTTCCTTGTACTTGGAATATACATACCGTAAATTGATAGCTGGCATTAAAAAATATAAAAAAAGCCATTCCAATCCATGCAATGAATTGAAGATGTTGATTCTTACAATATACAGCAATATCCCATTCATTTTGCAAAGCACAAACAGCTGTGAATCTTTCACTGAATGCCCTAAAGAAGGTGTTCTGCAAAATGTTACCACAAAGCCAAAAGTCACTATGGTTCTGATGATTCGATATTGATGATTCAATATGAACACTTTGAATCACTTTGAAACCACATACCAAATATAAGACCTGTACAAGCTTCTGCTCTTAGGATACTGTATTTACAAGGTTTTCAAAATGTGACCTCTGTTGACCCCAAATGAACTTTGACCTCCACCAAAAACAATAGGCTTCTTATAGTCAATAAAGTACACTCACATACCAAACATGAGATCTGTGCAAGCTTCCCTTCTACAGATATCTTGTTTACAAGGTTGTCACAATTTGAAACCTGTTGACCCTAATGACCTTTGACCTCCACCAAAAACAATAGGCTTCTTATAGTCAATATGGTCTTATTCAGCCTTTTTCTGGTTCTACAGTAAAAGTTTGAAATTGCCATTGGCAAGGAATCAAAAACTGAGCACTCGATTATTGAGTTATCATGCCACATACCTCGCATCCCATTGGTGTCTCATACACACACACATAAACATGCCGACTTGACTGCATATAGGGTTCATTTGTCAACACAAGACACCAAAAGTAGTTAAACTCATGCACTGTGATGATTTCTGTAGTGGAGACTCACACACAATCAGATAAGGATGACTGGCCAAGCAATAGGAATATCTAAGACTGTGCCAAGTTGCCAAGGATAGTTGTAACATGTCCATTGTTGCTATGGTGATAATCTGCATTTGGTTACAAACTCAATCTTTGGGAGGTTTAACTTTCTGAAGAGAGCATTCATTAACTTTCCATAAAAGACCAATTTACCATGAAGCCTTTCATGTCAGAAATCATACTTCATCCAACAGGAAATATTCACAAACAGCAGGTTGGGTGGAACAAATAAAGTGAGTTAAAATTTCAAAATTGGTAAATAAGTACCAGCTCTAGGAAATCACACATGCATGCGAGAGCTGGGTCAGAGGACTTGAGTGCACTGCAGTTGTCAATAATGTTGACAAAAATATATCACATTTGATAATAAACTGATTGAATATGATGAAATGACATTCACCTGTTCCCTTTTGTGAAGGACAGAACACAATAATCACAGGTTGACATGAATGTATACCTTTCTACAAACTGGAGGAAGGGGAAGGAGTGAGGGGAGGGAAGATGCAATGTCCATTCTAAATTTGGGCTGTCAAGACGGAAGAATAGCTTCTAAAGGGGGCCAAATGTGTAAAAATAAATTAAGTCAATGGTAAACTTCAAATTCAGGTGGCAAAAGATTTCTTCAGAGGGGTGTCCCCTGTCCCCACCTTCTTCCTTGGCTATGGGCCTGGCAGATACATCAATGAGAGCAAGAAGGGTATTAAATTTACATGATAAGCTAAAATTAAACACAGTGTAAGTCTTAGCAAGGGCTAAGTGTATGTCTGGAATGTGAATATAATTTCAAAACTGTAACTTAGGGACAAAACGACAAAATGATTTTGATTGTTGAGCAGATGTTAGAATTTGTGGGTTTTCTCTTAAACAATTCAAAGCAGGATGTGCTGTTTGGAGAAAATCATCAATCTTCCATGCGCTACTAATCTGAAAAAATAATATCTATGCCACATTTTATTTCAGGAGCAATTTCATTGATTAGAGTGCTAATTGCGATAGAAAGAAATAGTTAGTTTTTTGGGCTAAAAGAAAGCGGAATGGGACCCGGCCTGTGGCAAATGTGCTGCATTTTTGTGCGAATACTAGCAATAAAACTCCTATGCAAACGCATTTCCTTTGAAAATTAAGCTATATTTAGACAAATAGACCAGTGTGCTCCCCACAACTTACTGGTGTGGCAGGCCTATAGGCCTAGAGGACGAATCGTTTCCATGGAGGTTTGAGGGGGGTCAAACTAATGAATAAGTAAATATATGTCTACAATGTGACTAGAGGCTTTCACTCCTATTTTACAACTGTAAGAATTTTAGTATAGCAAGTTCTTTTGTACTTTGGAAAATGCAGTAATAACAGCACATACAAAGTCTGAAACTTCTACTCACATGCAGTATCTACTGTTCCCACAAAAGAATGGAATGATATAAAAGCTCTTATGCCCCGTACAGTCTCTGTGCTGCTTTTGCACACACTCATCGACAGTCTGCGAACAAAAGAATAGAAAAATACATCAATAAAACCTAACAGTCACACACTTAACACTCAATGTTTTTTCCATTATCAAGGACAAAACATAGACAAAACAAATAAGAATATGAAAAAATAGCTATTAGCTGGTAAAAAATGACACTTTTAAACAAAAGGATAATGGATCATCAACTTGAAAGAAAGCTTTGATCATCAATAGTAACAGTAAACATTGATAGAAGTTGACATCATTGCACAAGGAACTGATATAAAACTTTGACAGTGATTGGTTTAACAGGAAGCAAAAAAACCCAAGGAAGTGAGTGTCATGAGGCAGGAAGCAAGTAACTATGTTAGCAACGAACATTAAATTTCTGTATCACCCGGTGACGACATGTAAATGAAAGTCTCTAAATGGAGTATTGCGTGCCTGTTCCCTGCTTGTAACTTACAGTAGCTATGTTCAAGGCAGTATGTGGCTCCAGCTATGCTGTAAAAACACTGCCGTCAGAATTCCACAGTTCTTGTTACCAGCACCAATATGTGGAAATTATCCATAAGAGTTCTTTGCACAAATAAAAATAATGTATTTGGCTGAATGCCAATTTGAAATCAAAGGGCAGACTACACTTCGCATTATATACTCCACACATGTGACTTGACCATAGAACACGTTATTAAACAGAATCACGCCACGAATCAAAACGTAAATCCCAAACTCAGTTTGGCAAAAGGCATTCTCCCGAAATCGTGTAGAACAAAACCAACAGAAATTTTTGGACAATACACAGTGTAACTTGAAAATGCTTAAACATTGGAATGCATTTTCCCTCAATATTATCAGGCTATCTAAACCAGAAAGTCAACTGGACTTTGCGATTCTTTGCCAGTATCTCCTTTTTTTTTTCCAAACACATACAATCACTTACAACAAAAGCAACAAAGGAGGAAAGGAAAGGGACCATATCAAAATGAAAAACAGAACACAAGAATGTAAACCACATATGAAAATTGTGGAAATGATGTATCTCTTATTAAACCATGGTAATTCACAAGTGGATAGAAAGTTCCTAACACCAAAGTGTGGTTAAAAGTCTGCAAAGGCAACTTGAAAATGTTTTCCTGATTAAGTGTAGTCCAATTGGGAATAGGTGACTAAAACAAGGTACTTTGTTAACCTTGACAGGGAGTTGCTGGCATATAAGTTGCTGATAAATCTAAAAAGCTATGTTAAGTGATGTTAAATGATTGTTTGGAGAGGTTTACAAACAAATGGGTTTTTAATAGCTTGTTGCTAGCATATCTCTAAGGTCTTTAATTCTGCGATTTTATCATAATTTGACTAAGCATGAAAAGAGGATTTTCTCAGTCTCCCATGGGGCAATTCCAATGACAGAGCTGATCATCTACTCACCAACTGTTACCAACTTGACAGTTTGAAGTGCTAACTACATTCAGTTGCTACCGTACTTAATATGTTTTCATACTTCAATCTCTGGTGACTTCAAATGACCTTTCACCTCCATCAAAATCTACCTACGGTGGACTATAACCACAACACCTTTGAACTAAAAGCAGCTTTAACTCCTTGAGGTACTGTGTTTTCATGGTTTTAAAACTGTCTTCTACTGACCTAACATGACTTTTGACCTCCATATTAAATGACAGATTTTATCTATATACTTATTAAGTGCTACCAATGATAACACTTTGAAGTTCCAGGAAAATTCAGTTGCTGAGATATCTCCCTTTGACTGGTTTCCATACCTCAAGCTATGGTGGCCTCAAATGACCTTTGACCCCCATAAAAACAAGAGGGATCATCTACTCGCAATGGACTATCAACACATCAACTTTGAAGTTAAAGCAAATTTTGCCTCTTGAGATATTGTGCTTACAAGGTTTTTGAACTATGACCTCTATTGACCTTGCATGACCTTTGACCTCCATTCAAAATGCCAGACATCCACTCATCAAGTGCTACCAATGATAAGAGGCTGAAGTTCCAACAACATCACATTGCTGAGATATCTCCCTTAATAGGTTTTCATGTTTTACGCTCTGTTGACCGCAAATGACCTTCTACTTCCATGAAAAACAGTACAGATCATCCACTCACAATGGACTACCAACACACCACCTTTGAGGTTCAAGCACCTTTCCCTTCTTAAGACATCATGTTTACAAGCCAGGGCATCACATACATACATGATACACCCACAAACACACACACACTCCATTACCCTCACATAGATTCCTTGCCTGCCTTCGGCAAGGAATAAACCAGAATGCAAAAATGCATTGTAGTTTCGATGTACTCATTACAGTTTCTTTATTAAGCTTGTTTCTCAAATATAACTCTAATGCTAAGAA
>VJOZ01068255.1:0-12392 GCA_009801055.1 Stichopus horrens
GTCATTTAGGGCCATCAGAGGTCAAACTGTGAAAACCTTGTAAACACAGTATCTCAAGAAGCGTAATCATGACTAATTTCATACTTGTTTGCGGGGTCGTCATAGTGAGTAGATGATCATTTTTGTTTTGGGTGAGGGTCAAAGGTTATTTGAAATCATCAGAGGTCAAACTGTGCAAACCTTATGAATACGCTATCTCAAGATGCATAATCATGACTAATTTCATACTTAGTTTGTGGGTTGGTCAAAGTGAGTAGATGATTCCTATTGATTTTGGGGGAGGTCAAATTTCATTTGAGGTCACCAGAGATCAAATTGTGAAAATATATAAAACTGCTAAGTACACACAGTGGTCAAAAGAGCTTAGTGCAGGCATGCTTTCACAAGAATGATAAGGTGTTTGAATTTCAAAATTGGTATGTACATGTTGTACTGTGTTCTCTATTAATGTTGGCAAGGAAGCACAAAGTCCTTTGACTTTTTTTGTCATAGTGTCGTAGTGTATTGACTACAAGTTTACAAAGGTAACTAAGTCCCCTGGTTTTTTAGTGTTCGAGCAAAGAAAAAATTGAGATGTTTTGCACTCCCTTCAAAGGTTTAAGTTGGAATAAAGTGTTGTTAACAAAATGGCTGAGTTAGAGGAGGATTGTTTTGGAGCCGGGTATCATTGGCATCACATAGAGGTGGTGTACTGGTAAGTGAAAGCTGGAAAGTGATAGTGCTTGCAGGTAGTGGTTATTGTATGTTCAGAGTAGATACAATTTCTGAGTTCAGAAAGAGAGGTGGTGGAATGTATCGTCTACGTCAAGGATTGTTGCAGTTTCATTCATTGGGTTAATTTGTCATAGGGTACTGACTCGGTTTGCTGTGAAATTCATTTGAAAGACAGGAACGCATTTTTGGTTGGAGTCTGCTATAGAAATCCATCTAGCAGTCCAGAGGAGACTGCCACTTTATATGTATGCCTTAGTACTTAATCCCTGTATGATCAACACAGCTGTAATGGGTGATTTTAATCATACAAGTATTGATTGGTTGCAGTTTTGTGCATATTCTGCCGATGTTGCTTTTCTTGATCATATGCAAGACAGTTTTCTTACTCAGCATGTAAATGTTGCAAGAACATGTTTATGGTAACGTACTTGACCTAGTACCTACTACCAAACCAGATGTGGTTGATGTTCCTTTGACTTGGCAATCAATGTCAGCAACACATGGAGTCAAAAACATGCTTGCTTGATTACAAGAATGGTAATAACAAAGTGAGGTGGACCTACTTGGAGAATATTGATTGGGTTTCACTCTTTTGCTGATGGTCTGTTTAGGAGCTATGGAACTAGCTTAAGAATAATCTCAGGCAACTGAGGGCATTTTGAAATTAAATTGTCCTCAAGTGTGCTGCCCACTGTATTTCATAAACAATTTTCCTGTTGATGTATGGGACCTTTTGGTTAGCGTTTGAACCAGTTTCCTGGGCACTGGGATACCCGACTGACGATGACTTGACCTGGTTCCAAACTTTGCTACCTGGATCCAAAGTTGTGGACATTCTGCATATGACAAAATTCAGCATGTATGCCCAAGAACACTTTGTCATGCCTGCATTAAAGGTACATGGTGTCACATTAACATGCAATGAAACTTTGGTATCGTGACTTCATAAGGAACTTGTACCCCATGGGAGGTTCATTTTTGGGTACCTGGGTAATTTTGGACACAGTCCAAACCACTAATTTTGCTAATAATTTTTTGCTGCCAAGCCGTAGTTATTCCTTATGGAAGGCATGTTCAGGCAGAACAGTATGTAAAGTTCACAAATACTATACCTATCATCATTAACAGTTCACTATTGAAATAACCACACTCTTCAGCCAAGCAAGGGGAGAAAAATTTAAAAGAATAGTCAGGGGAAAGAGCCTCTAGCCAATTTTGTTTGACCATTCAGACTGCAGATTGCTATATCTGGACCCTACACCGTGGACCCTTTTCATGAATTATAATTCCAAGTGGTGTTTATTGCAACAACAACATCTTAAGAGATGGTCAGCTACTGCATTGACAGGTACCCCCCAACTATGACATTTTCACTTATCCCAGCATTTGCTTTTACCGTGTGCTAAAGTTGGTGATATGCTTCTTTTTTTCATTTTTCAAGGTGGAAGAGATCAAAGAAAGAGCTCGTGAACTTTCAGAAAAGTCCACCGAGGAACTGGAAAACTTGAGAGGTGACCTACAGGCTGGTCAAAACCTGGTACTAAGTGTCTTTCAAAATGTTCGAATAAATGGATTTACTTCTGGGCAGACAGATACAACAGAAGGAAAATCTCATCTTGATTCAGTAGATAGAAATCATAACTGTTTATCTCGCTCGGGGCGGGTGGGAGAAGTCGCAGCAGCCGCGATGACCCTGAAAACGGACGAGAAGGAGGAGACGGTGCAGACGAAGGGAGCAGATCTTGGTGCAATAAAGTCAGGAAATAGTGTACTGAAAGTTAATTCCCCTGGAATGCAGCAGAAACAGGTTTTACCTGATTCAGCGTCGATGAATGACGGCACCATGTTGGATGGTAATGCCAGCGGGGCTGTAGAATCAAGAAAACTTGAAGCGGTGGACAACAAAATACATTTCGGGATTAAACCTCGACAAAAATTTACCGAGAGACCAAACGATGTATTTAAACCTAAAGGGAATGTCTTGGGTAAAAGCAAAGCTGGCATTTCATCTGAAGCCGAACCGAGTAAAAAAGACAATGGTCCTTATCCAGCCAATGTTCTACTGGAGAATTCGGTAGATCTTATCCGCCCACCCAAAGATGCAGATGTGAAGAACTGTCCCCCACCAGAACTAATAGTACCACAGAACCAGGTCTCTAAGCCTCCTCTGAATGAGATATCACCCACAATGGGTCACAGATCTCCACTGAAGAGGCACGGTGAGCAACAAAAAGAGGTGGAACTCCAAAATGTGTACGACGGTCCGACCGAGACCGCGTACAACTTCCACAGCGCAGAGCGACAGTGCAGCGGTGTGGGTAATGAAAACTTTTCTTGTTTCCAAAGCAACCAGGCTTCCTGCAATGAAATTCATAATTCAATAACAGATAAAATATCATCCAGGGATGGATCTGGAGTTATTGAGAATACAAGGAAGAAGAAGAGGAAAAAGAAAAAGAAAACTAAACAAGGTAATGCCCCCCCTTGTTGCCCCTCTCCCCTCATTCACCTTCTATCCTGCTTTCTCAAACCCACAAATACAGATTTTGTCTTACTTTTCCCCTGGTATAATCCTGGTAACATAAAATATATCCGCTGTAATTCAAGCAAAGAACAACTACCTTCAGTTTGTTAAGGTTCTCTGAATGCAACTTAACTTATTTTGTTTACCTGTTGATGTCACAAGACCTTTGTGAGACTACAGTTTGCTTAGCATTACTTTAAGTTCATGTGGGATCGATCTGTCGATAAGTTTAAACTAACACTGTGTTATGTTGGCAAGCGTATTGAGTTTGGTGAAAGGACTTTTTTTTTTAACTTATCAGGTACCAAAATTTTCTTGAGCATCCTGCCTATTCTACCTATGAGACCTCATCAGTCACAATTTGTGTACTTTGTATGAATGACTGAAAGTCATGCAAAGAACAAATAAGTGATTGAGTCTTTGTGAAATACTCCTTTTTTTCATGAAAAGGGTCTCTTGATTGTAAATTTACTTGGTCACATGTCAGTAGTGATAGACAGTCTTGTTGAATCTATGATATCTTCCAACCTATTTTATGGGGACGTAAGGCCATTTGTGCCATTGTTCTGTAGTTTGTTGGCAGTGATTGTGCTATCTGGTATGACTCATCAGAACTGTCTTTGCTTGTGCCTGTAGAAGAACATCATAAAGTTTTTTTGGACATTACAAAATATTTTGTTTATTTTTCCCTGTAATGTGCATTGAGATCAGGGATAATCAAGAGCCACAAATTGACTACTTCACAAAGTCACAAAGGTTTTGTTTTCAGGATTTTAAATTTCACTTAATTTTTTTTTTCCCTTCAAGACCAAATTCTAGGATGTTTGGTTTAGTTACTGTAGGTGATGCCAATGTTTAAGGAAACAAGTGCTCACAATTGTCTCTCTGGGCTAGGCTCTTGGGTATTAGCATAGCCTACAGTTGATTAATCTGGGACAAAATCATTGGGATAGCCCACTCTGGTTTTCAATGTTGGCTGCAAGATTACAGGTCACAGCATCCATTAACTCCCGTTGCTCAACGTTAGGAACGGGAGCGGGATTTCATGTTATCCTCGGAATAGAGTTTCACTATTGGTATGATCAATTGGCTCTAAATAGGGACTAATGACTTCTCTTATTCTCACTTACCTCTCACCTTTAACCCTTCTTCTATTGCTGATTGGCTTACATCCCGTCCATGCCAATTATTCGGTTCTGGTCTCATAAACTTGTTTGTGTAAATATATACAATGCTCAGAAATATAATCCTATCAAACAGAAGGGGCAGCAGGATTATAGATTTGTGGGGGGTGGGGGCTAAATGGAGGGCAGAAACTGTTGAGGAGACAAAATGTTTCCATGTAGCATGAAATCGAGTGTGAAATGTGATCTTAGCGAGTGGTGCTCCTGGGAGCAAAACTCCCAAAGGCAACAAGGTTTTAGCATATCTGTGGATGAAAAAGTAAATCTTAGGATAGGTGTGTTTTGTTCAAAGTGCATCATTAAATGCAAAAATTCCAAACTGCCTGAAAGTGACTGCTGTCATACTTGGTATACATAGCATAAGAACACAATTGTTGTGGTGGAGGTCAGCATAGGTCAGAATATGGGATCGTTGTAAACACAACATGCAAAGAATGCAAGCTCAGACTGATCATATACTGTATGTTACTGAGTACAAAATCGCTCTCATTTTTGGTGGGGGTCAAAGGCCAGTTGAGGTGAGCAGAGGTCAAACTGGAAACATTGTAAGCACGATATCACCAGAATACATAAATAGTCTGATCTATGCATGGTATGTTAACCAACCCCATTGAGTACAGAACCCTTACTTTTTGAGGAGTTCAGAGGTCATTTTGTGGTCAGCAGAGGTCAAAATGTGGAAAGTGTAAACACAGTACCTCAAGAAGGCAGGCATGAAAGGATCTTGCCTTGATAAACCACATTTAGTATACTCTCTATTGCTTGTGGTTCAGGTGCAGACTACTCAAGGTTACATCATGGAAACCACAATGTACTTATGCTTTGCGGTTGTCTTCCAATTTCATAACGTGATGATTTCTCCTAGTTTTTAGGCTAATTGCTGATTTGGGCTGTGTCTTTGACATTGTGATCACATATTTATGGGCATACAGCAGTAAGTGGATTCTCTGTATTTCTCATGATATTGTTCAAGAAAAATATTCTTCATCTTTTTTGTGAGAGTGAGCAACTTCTATGTAATGTTCTTAAAAAAAGTGCAGCCTTACCACTGCTTGGATGATATTATGTAATCTGTTCTACTGCAGATTTGTAATATGCAGTTTTCCAACCTCGCAAGTATTTTTCTTGTTCCCGACTGCATGATAACAAGGTAGCATTCAAGCAGTAAATGCTGTTTGCTTTAGATTGGAACTGAAACTTTTGTGCAACACCAGTCATAGCAAAATCATACCCTGGGGATATGTCATCTGAAAGTCTTCCATCTGCTTAGAGAGGCTTTGAATTATTCGGAATCATCATGGGAAAGTACGTCTAATATTAGCAAGAGATTGCGGTTGCCTCGAGTATGTTAACCTTGGGTAATGAACAGCCTGGGAAAACCAATGTGTATCATTGCCTTCGATACCGTAATTCATCAGCGAAAGAAAAGCCTTGTGGTGGCTATGATGTGTAGGAGTTTCAGCACTTTAACTGAATTCAAGGCAGGCATGTACACGAGAAGAATATTATAGCAGACTTGGTAGCACATGCTGCCATACAGAGTAAATGTGTAACATGTGAAGATGTTTAGTTTCATCCAGTGTGTACAGTAGTTAGTTGAAGTTTCATTCCATTCGTATCTTGCTACAGAAAAGTTTCACGGTCTAACTTGTTTTTTTTTTCCCCATGTACCTTTTGATCCATGCCTCAGAATTATTGCTTGTAGTGTATAGTGAAGGTAGGTTGACTGTTGAAAGCCTCTGAAAGGGCTGGCATTTATGCAGGTTAGCTAATTGGCTGCCTGTAGTTCTTTGCAGCATACACATTTGTGAACAGACAGAACATTGCCGTCGTTCTGGACGAATGCACAGGCTTCTCTACAGCTCTGTATCGATCCAGCCGTCAGTGAGAGCGACGGCATCGAATGCAACAACATGACTTGAATGCATTATCAGTCAAACATACCAGTCAGTGCTGGGCAACTTTGTAATGTCGCATTGATAATCTAAGGGCCTTTTCTAACATTAGATATATACATGGGGAGTGAGAGAAACATGACAGTAAAGCAGGGCTATGCAAAAGAGATTCAGTAATCACTGGTATACAGTATTCTCAGGTACCTGCCATTATGAGTAGACTGTGTGTATTGTGACTGATTGTATGCTGTAGCATTAAAATCTAGGATATCTTAGTCTGATTAGGAGTAAACTCTCACGGTAAACCAATTGTATACAGTAACTTATATTCTGTTTGATTATAACATTGAAGAGATCTATAAAAAATCGGTAATGTGACAAAAATCAAAGATAACCGTGAAATATCGAAAGTTGCACTGAAATATTTGTGTAAATATTAGTTCGGTATAATCGGAGGGACATAAAATTTGTGTGGTTAGAGGACCACTTATAGTGCCCTTGGACCTCTCAGGCATACAAATATTTGGTTTACAGTATATCAACTTATTATGTATGCAAAAAGTGTGATGGAAATGCCGGTCTTTATCAAAGTACGATTATTAGGCGTCTGATTATACGGGTTGTCCTCTGTTTGAATATCGTGAAAGCTTATTTAAGACAGGTGTTACCTCGTAGTACTATTGACACAGGCTGTCAGAAGTCTGGTTGAGACTGTTATTTATCATAAATTGGTTGTCGTATCTTGTGGTATTTAAACAGAGTGTTATGTAATAAGTCTCTTGTTGAAACTGGTATTAGAATTATTATAAACTGGTATTATTATAATTGGCTGTTGTTCCTTATGGGCGTTTTCACAGACCATCTATAATTCTGATTGAGACTGGTCTTAAATCATTTGATTGTTCTGGTGGCATTTACACAGACTTGTCATGTACTGAATGTCTAATAGACTTGCATTGTCTGCACTGTATTGATACACTGTATACCAAAAAGACCAATTAAAATGGACCAGTTGTGAAGCTGTTGTTGCTTATGAGTTCTGAGGCATTTCTTAGAGCTCTAAGAAAAAGTGTCAATAGACAAAAAAACTTTTGAGGGAAATATTTGCCAACCCTGAATTGGTGACACTAATACAGTGAAGACTTCTCATTTGTTAGTAGCATGTAATTTCTTATGATGCCAACTTAGAGAATTTTATTCTGCATTTTGTCGCCTTTGCCAATACCTTGGTCTTTGTACTGCCTGCATTTAACTTTACATTGATTGCAATATGATGAGGACCATGGCCATGAGGTAGTTAACATAACACTGAATATTCATGAGACAAATGTGCATTAGAATCTTTGCATGCATGTATGTTACCTAATGCTACACAATCCTTTGTGCTTGCTTCTCTTGAAGGTGACAATGGCACTGAAAGCACCACTGAAGGAGAGGAAGTCCGATCTCCACCAAACGGACTGATTCCGCCCACATCGACAGAGCAGACTGCAGCTTCCAAGAGGAAGACTTCAGGGGAATCAACTTCGGAGAAAGAAGACTTGTCCGGGGAGAACGAGACCAAATTCTCCTCAAATCAGAAAACGAAACATTCAAAGGACAGTGCAAAAGATAAAAGTAAGAGGATGAAAGGAGTGGAACCAGACAAGAGGAAGAAAACTGAAATGAAGAAGAAGGGACACAATGAAGTGGTATCCTTGGAAGTGAAGAAGATGCCAGAGGCGGAGGACTCGCCAAAGCAGCTCGCGACCGGTGGGGAGGATGAAGAGGAGGAACAGGATAAGTCGGAATTAGAGGAAGATGTTTTTTTGGGGAGACGCACGAGACCAGAAGAGGACATAACCCCTTTTCGTAAGCTAGAGAGTGAACCTGACTGCAGAGCTGCGATGTCGGATCCAGGTGAGAACGACGAGGATCACGGCGGGTTCAACGTCGTACAGTACCGCAAAACCAGACGAAGGGAGAAGGTCGCTACCAGCAGCAATTTCTATTCTAATTTTCGAAGAGGCGGGGATGCCGCCTGGGATTTGAGAAAGTCCAGCAGCCTCCCCAAAGAAATGTGTAATTACTCGAGCAGTAGGAGAAGGCTAGGAACAAACGAGACAGAAGAACTAGTAAGTACTACCACCACTACCACCACGACCGCATCCTCCAGACGGGATTCTCTGGAAAGTGATGAGAACAGTTTTGAGCAGAAGAAACAATCCGGATTTTCATATGCCAGCAGATTGAAAGCTAACATCGGATCTGGCCACGTGCAATCACAGAAAGATGGAGAAAGGGAGTCCCCGAACAATCCGGAAGGGGTTACGTCGTCACCTTTGTGTCAGAGCAATATGAAACCAAAAATAAATTCCATGAGTGACAGTTTTGATAGGACACTGTTAAAATCTACCTGTCAGGAATACAAGGAAGAAGTCCGTAGAAACGTCCCATCCAGCTCGTTATCTACGGCCATGAGCTTAGAAGTCACTGCCAGCGCTAGAAAATTTGACCTGAATTTTCCTGACTTAGCATCTGCAGCTTCCAGTTCTAAGGGGGAGAGCTCATCCGATAGCCAGCGGGGATCTGTGCAATACTTAGACCTTGAGTACACCAAAAACTCATACGCAGGAAGGTTGAAGCAAAGTTTGTGGAACAGCAATACTGGTAAAGCGTCAGCAACTCTGGACGACCAGAGCATCAAGACTACGGAAAGTTCAAAAGAAACAGTCGGTGTCGCCAAGGACTCTTCAGCGCAAGATGCATCGTGCTCTGTCGATAAGGAAGGCGACCTGAGAATCAGTGATAGTAGTAATAAAGGAGGAACAAAGAATGAAAATGTTCGCAATTTACCAGTGGAAAGTAAGATAGAAAACTCTGGTCAAGCAAACATAAGTTTAGTGGAGACTAACTGCAAAGCAGATGGAAATTTGGTTCAAGCAGACAACGAAACAATCGACTTAGGCAGAGGAACGGAGAGCCAGCCACGGCCTTTAAATGCTGGTGTCCCCAGTAGTAATCCAATTTGGTTTGGTAGCCTTATTGTGAGCGAAGATGGCATAGTGGACTTGGACGAATCTGGTAAGGCAGGTTTGTCTAAGGAAAGCTCTCCCAAACCTCCAACTTTTCACGCTGATCAAAGCGCCCTTCAGAAAGATGGGAAGCAGGTGGATGCATTGGATAAAAAATGTATTGAAGAACAATCAATGGGGCACGTCACGCAGTCTAAAGGAGCGGACGTCACCCCGGGAAGTTCAGCAGCGGTTTCGGACGGCACTGTCGTCGTGGAGCTCCTCTCAGGCAATAAGGTAAACATTGACATGAGTGGCATGTGGTCGAAGACGCAGAACTTTAACCACAAGGAAGTGACGGAGATGCTTCTCAGAGGTGAGTGTGATCAGTGTAGAGCACATGGCAAGAAGTCCTTGTGTAGCATTCTTATCTTTGGAGTCATGTAGCCTATTAGCTTCAATTTGCCTGAATTAGTACAGCCTACCTCTCAGCAGTGAGATGATTACCATAATCATCAGCTCTGAATTGTTAAAACAAGAAGCTGTTATTGATTCAGTTTCCATTGCCACTGCAAAATAGTGGTAGAGTTGTGAGATTTACCTCTTAATTGCTTTATAAAAAAGCGTTGAAAAAATTTCCTACCAACTTGTTAACCTTGTACATAGCCTGTCAGTTCAATGGTTCATGTATCCTGCTGCCTTTGTTTTGAACATTCAAAACTTGCCACATGAAGATTTTTAAAATGTTTCCCCAAATCCTGGAGATATTCTAGCATTTCTAGGTTCACAAAGGAATCTCTTTTGCCGCCTAGGCCATGGTTGCTTGTTGAACCCCTAAGTTAAATTTTTTATGTGTAAAGAAAAACAAGACACTGCCAGACAACATAGCAGTCCTGTTTATATGTACGTTATTTCTTAAATCTGCACAACTTGTGCTTTGCATTTTGTCTTACAAGTTCATTCTGTCCGTCCTCTTTTCAGATTGGGAAGCAACTCTCAAAGAAAGTCGTGACTTCCCAGAGAGTGTTTGCTTTGCTAACAACTGAAGTCGCTCGATTGCTCTTCTCTGAATTACATCTTTTGCATCTCCAACCAAGAGCCAGTCACTTTACTTTATTTCGGTTTAACAGGTTTGATTTACTGTGAAGCGTTTTGTTTTTTTCGCGACTTAAAAAAAAGAAAGAAGGCTTATTGCATCTTGTTTAGCAAAGATTTAGGCTTACTAGGAGTGTAGATTGGAAAGTTTGTTGGGTTAGTCACATGGGAACTACTGTGGCTTTTTGATCTTGTCTTTCAAATTGGCGAATATAATATTAACCTCACTGGTCCACTGACGTTACTCTGAAAGAGCGAGTGTTTGGACACCTGGACAGTAACGGGTGCTTGTTACAATATCAGTACATGAAAATGCTTTAATTATGAATATCTATATGATTACAGCGAAACCTCGCTTTGATATCACCTTCATTTTTTTCCAGCGACCTTGGGTCATCTGTCACGGCCAGCTGATTTAATTTCTGTAGATTTTTGTGGAATATCAATAATTTGGCCATCAAGATTTGCACACAAAGTAACTGTTACCAGATCGTAAGTGCATAAAGTCGTAAGAGATCATTAAAGAAATGACACTTGCAGACAAGGTGCTTTTCAACATGTGATGTCACTCATCGTAGAATGTATTCTGGAAGATTTTGGTCGTACAGTACCTCATTCATCTGACATTTTCACCCCGACTGAGGTACTTGCTAGGTAATTGAGGTTTCGGTGTCGTCTCCTCGACCGGTAACAGCAGAGCGTGTTTGAGTATTGAAATGCGTTTGACGATACCGTAGCATGAAGCACTCGGAGTAGTAAGGTCCGCTCAACTCCTTTTGTGTGCATGTTAGCTGCTGCCTCGTCAGGTTGTACGTTCTGATTTGGTATGATCGAAAGTTTGCAGAAGTTTGGGGATCTCTTTGACTGGTTTCTCATGTTGACAGCCATGTATGTGAACATCACAATGGAACTCTTTTGAGAGTTAAAGTAGGCCATCATGCATAAAAAATAAAGGTGGTGCTGTAATTAGAATATTTAAGACAAATTGGAATACTAGACAATACCATGGCCTCTCTTTTAATAAAGTAGTTTAAGTCATTATAAATTCACATAGTTTTGTTTGTAGTGTTAATGTCAATGTGTCGTAGGTGGCTCTTGCCATTGGCATTTTTGTATGAGTATTGGAAGCTGATGCATCAATGTATTTGCCCTCAGTGAATACCATTGGAGGAGGACTAAGAGCACAGATTTAGGACTGATCTGAATGCGGGGGCTTTCAGTTGATGCTATTGTAAGGGAACTGATGCTGACTAGGGGCACTGATCATTAAGGGAGATGCCCTTGGTTCTTAGTATTACGGGGGAACCAATACTGATCCTGGGGCACAGATCATAAATGCCCCTGGTTCATGGTATTACAGGAGGAATGACACTTATTTTGGGCACTCATCATTTAGGACTGATCTTCAAGTGGTACCACTCCTTTCATACCATAGATAGTATTGACCCTGATTTAGGGCATTGTGGGTACCCTTAGTTGATTCTGATAATTGGGTATTGAAACCTAGTGGTTACCGTCAGTTAGTACATGTCTGTTAGAAGAGTCCAAGCTCATGTACTAAAGTACCCGCAGTTCAGTTTTTTATTGAGATTGATGGTCGTCAGAGTTGAGTATATCGTAGCATTATTGTGAATGATTTAGGGCATGGTAGGGTCCCTTAAATGATACTATTATCAGCAATAAAGCTGATCTGGTACTCTCATTTCATATTTTGTTTTAATTTTTTTTTAAAGCACTGAAGTTGATTTAAGCCTAAATCAACTCATCGCCTCTTTTATTTTTGTTAATGTTTTGTATATGTACAAGTTTGAGTTCGTGATTTTACTTTGTAAGGGGAGAAATCATAAAATTTTTTTTTTTTCAGTTCCTTATGCCATGTCTGTTTTTTTCTTTTTATCTGTGATATGCCATAGCAGTTACATAACTTTTTTTTTTTACTTTTTTTTGGGTTCTAGCACTGTATAAGAATAAGATTATTGTGTACCGT
>VJOZ01068256.1:0-11299 GCA_009801055.1 Stichopus horrens
TCAAATATTATCTTTATAACATTATCAAATTAACAGTAAACATTAACTACAAACTGGATATTATATCATCTAATAGCCACACATTGTTGCAAAAATCAAAGAAGCCTATGAGTTATTCCAGCAAGAGATACTGTACTCTATAGTAACATTGTTTTTCATCAAAATAATAATTACTTAGATCAAAGAACAAATTTAATTCCATTTTACTGTGAAGTAACTTATACTTGATTATTAACCTCTGATATCAATTTACAAATTGAATATGTTCGACTAAACGAAGTTTCTTCATCCACACATATATTCTTCATGGATACAGTTTGTTTAAGGTTATAAAGATAATATTTGANNATGTTACACAAACAAACATACGTGCAAAATTCAGATGTTGAATTTATCTAAGAACTGACACACATTGATTAATGTCTCCTTCATCTTTCGGCAATTTGCATAAGCTAAAGAATTCACTTATTTTATCCGCAGAAGTTTTGAATACATTTTCCAGAATAATGCCAAATCTGAAGTATATGCTCGTAACTACACTCAAAAAGAGTTCATGTACATTGGTAACACTCATAGCTTAGAACCGATAATTATTGATATACTGATTTTATGATAACGATCAAGAAATTTTCATAGGTTTCACAACGGAGACATCAGATCTGGAACTGAATGGAAATAAAACTAACAGTGTTCTGAACAGCTTTAGAAATACATGCACCACATACATCATTCCTAACGCCAGTTACCCACAATAGTTAACGTTGTTACGATATTGCTTGAAGAAATAGCAAAAATACAATCGTGAAAGACCTACACTACGTCGTTGGAATTGTGTGATTCATGTTAAAATTTAGTTTATTTAAAATTCTGGTCTTTTGATCATTACAGGTACAGATAGAAGGAAACTTTAAGTCAACTTCTACAATCACCCCACAGTATTATTATATTATATACATAATATACATATTAACATACATATATATTATAGACATAAGATTAAGTTAATATGTATGTTATAACATGTGAAAATTCTTTCAGATTGTTTTTGAACCCCTCCTGAAATCTTTCAGTTTCTCCTTCAAAGATTATAATTTCAAAACAAAAACTGTAGTTAAGTTTCAATCAATGTCAAGAGTCTACTTATCTGTTAGCTGTTATTCTCGTTAGCTTTGGTTTCTTCGTAAGATGTGGTGAAATGCTAGACGAACTAGCACAAAAACGTCACTGACTCACAGATATACATCATCGTGTATGTTTCGATTGATGATTTTAATTAGTAGGCTACTGACCAAACCATTTTACTGTCCCTTTATATTTTAGAGACGAACAGTTGTTACTGTATGTTATAACACATGAAATGTTTTATTTTGTTTGACACATTAATGAAGATAAACCTTTACACCTTTCTTGAAGACACAGCGTGCCGTCCTTTTGTTTTTGCCACTTGATCAAGATCTAAGCTTTCCATTGCTGCTCTTTCATCAATATCGTACCATGATGATGGAACATCTGCTTCATGACATTCGAAAATCCTCGCCAATTTCTCATTATGACGGACCATCGAAAATTGCCAAAACGTCAGTCCATAATTAGTGGATGACGGTGTTATCCGCCAATCAGGATAAATACGTTTATATTGATGACAAAGTATCTGTTCATTGTGGTAAGAAAAGGTTGCTGTCTTCGATCCCACGGAAGCACAGCAATCCTCAGTGATAAGTTTCTTTGTCGTAGGGTGCACTTCTCCTTTATAACCTCTGGGACGATGCAAGAATGAATAGTGTTCGCTGTGCTGAATTAGGAGGTTATCACATTGTACCCCACACAATGGACATGCTCGATGGCAAACTGTACTGAAATTCATGGGTAATACTTCGGAAAATGTTATGTAGATCTCCATGTTTTGGGACAACGACAGTAACATACGTTCGTTTACTAATTGTTTGAGATGGTTACTTACCTGGGAGAATTCATCAACAACATATAAAGAGCTGAAATCTTGGAGAGGTTGGCAGTCAACTTTATTAGATAAATTTTTCAGCCATTTCTCAAAAGAATCTTTTCTTGGAGTACAAGAATCAGTCTCATTAATTGCCATCATCAGATGATTAACTTCATCTTTATACTTCACACCCACCATCCCACTAAGCCTGTGTCGTATCTTATTTATCTTCGATTGTATAATCGCATCGATGATACAGTGCATAAGATTATTATGCCATATTAAATCAATCCGAGAAGTTTGTTTCATACAAAATCGGAGAATATCCCACGGCGGCTGCACTTTGAGGTCATCCATGAAGTCTCTTTCAGAAAGAAGTGTTTTTTCTATGTTTTTGTACATTTCAACAGCCTTCCTTTTGTAAATAGCGTGTATGTAGTCGTAAATTGATTCAGCGGCTCTCAGCACTAGTTTTTCTTGATTGTTTGTTTGGAAGGCACGGAAGTCTTGAAGAACAGCAACCTTTACGTCCATCAACAGAAATGTGCAATCATTATCAGCGCGAAATTTTACGGCTGTTGTTAAAAAATTAAAAGCAGCATTTGACAAATGGAGTAGACTTTTCGCTATCATTGCATGAGGGAGTTTACATGTTGGTCTTCCAGACAGCTCCTTTAAAGCACGGTGAAGCATCAATTGGAATAAATTCGTATCCAATGACTGTCCATGATGTTCAGCAACGACTTTTGACAGATTTCTGGTGATCACTTCCTCTGCATAACCAACAGCGTGTTTTCTTTCCAATTCTATCAATCTGCTCGTGCTTGCTCTTTCATATTTCTTTTTGGTTTGCATCAACCATGCCGTTACGATTTTGTCGTGAATGTATACGCTACAATCTCCAAGCTTTGTGTGTTTGTCGATTCCTCCTTCTTTTGTCATTAAGTGTTTTATTTCACTTCCAACTGCCATTCCCCTGGTAATTCGTAAGAGAAGCTTTTCGCAAATTACTTGAAAGGACTGTAAATTAATATTTGACGTTGAATGTTTTCTGCTGTTTGCAATGTATGCAATCCATTCTTCCCATTTTCTCTCAAAATGAATTTCGTTTTCCTCAACGCCGTCTGAAACCATAGTAGCTAAATGCCTTGCCTTCAGAGACAGTTTAATTCGATTTTCGTGGCGAAACTTTGGTAAGTCATGCCTCATTTTAAGTAGCTCATATTCATCTTGTACTGATATCCACGCTTCGTTTTCAACACCCCTTATAGCTAGTTGGAAATCTATGATAAAGCCGTTCTTGTACTTCAGTGAATTTTTACGTGGATGTTTGTCAATGTAGCGTTCGACTGACTCAATTAAGCATTTCTCTCGTCGTTCAGCTTCATTGCACAAGAATGTCCGCAGCTCTCCGATCCTTGGTACTGCGAATGTTACTTCGTCATTATCTTCATACTGGTTTACAATTTCTTTTATAAACGCATAACACTTTTCTGTCGCTTCCAACATGTGATGTCTCATGTCAAGAATCCATTCATTGCAGTGCAGGCAAAGTTGATTAAAGTCAACTGCTTTAACGCTGTCCTGGAAGTTGAACACAAAATCTTCCATTTGCACCGCCTTCCATACATCTCGAAGTCTTTCAGAGAAGGTAGACATGGTCATATCGGGAATTACAATTCCATCTCGAATATCTTGAATGATCTTTCTTTTCAGTTTTGTAACAATTTCGCTGTACATTTGATTCGGAGGTGACATCCCACCTGACCAAAGACATGGAATATATTGCAAACCGTCATCAACATGTAGATTGACCGCATCACGAAACTTTTGATACCGTCCTGATAATCCTTCTTCCTCAGCAGCAATTCTTATTGCTTCGTTCAACGTTTCCATTATTCTTTCGTAATTTGCTTTGTTCCTGTCTGCTGCTGTGAAGTCTGACACTCGTTGCTGGACAATCCTACATCGGCACTCGATGTCAACTTCTTTCATCCTCATGAGCGCGTGGGCAGCGATTTGAAGAATACCTGTCATATCTGGGCCTATATTCTCTCCTTCGATGTTGAAGATGGTTGTGTTTGCAATACTCAAGGCGAGTGTCACAAGTTCGTTATCAAATCGCCTACTATCTTGCTCAATTGACTGAATGCCTTCCGTGTCTACAATAATGAAGTAATTTAGACCTAGATCTGCAGCAAGGTTATCGTCAAGTTTTAACAACCGGATAAACAATCCGCGAGTACAGCGCCCAGCACGAACAGGAAACTTTAGGCCAAACATGCTGTTCAATAACGTGGATTTTCCACTACTTTGAACACCAATTGCGCTGATAACAAGAATCCTCGAATCTCCCAAAGTCCTTGTGAGTGTGTCAAGAACGTTAGTTATCCAGATTAGGGGAACGGTCCCCGTATCCCCGTCCATAAGTTCAAGGGAATGCATTTCAGTAACAAGTCGCGTGGCCAAAGAAGGCAGCAGTGTAATATCGGCAACGCCCAACCCATCATTTTCTTTCACTGAAGTTTCAGTAAAAGCTTCGAAAAGTTGACCTAGTTCCCGGAGAAAGTGCTCACAACCTAAATTTTTGGACTTGCACTCCTTGAGTAAAGATTGTAGGGCATTTTGTTGTGCTTGGTAATTCGACTCGCTGACATTTTGAAATTTGCATTCACTTCTTTCTTCAAAAGAAATTCCCGTACCCATGTTTTGTGATTCATGCTTTCGGTAATTCTTTATTTGAATTTCTAGTTCTAGAATTTTTTCGTTATCCTTCTTAGTATTAACGTTGACCAAATTGTGTATTTCGTCTTGCAAATACCCAAACATATACTTCAACATCGATGAGTTATGTTTATGTGAACTTATACAGTTATGGTATGTTTTAATTGCTTGAGACAAGTTTGAATGTATCTGCTTGTCTCGTGCTGCTACCTTTCTTACTTGTAGCGTCTGTCTGTGATGTTCGAAGGTTCTCTCCGAATCTGTATCTGATATCGAAGGTTCTTTCTCGAACCTTACAACATCTGCCCAACATTCTTGCAAAGGGAAGCACCTTTTCTTAAATTCGATTATGCTCTCTGAGCTATCTGACTCAAAGATGCTGCTGACAAGTCTCTTTGCGTCTTTGCATATTTGCTTGTCTTCATCAATTTCGATATCATGGTTACACAGTCTTGCAAAAGATTCAAGACTTTCGTATTGCTTTGAAAATGTTTGCGATCTTGAAGATATGTAAGTACAGATATGACGACTCAAAACGTCAACTTGGAGAACTTTGACAAAAAACCAACCATCTTTGAATCGTGGATTATTGATCTTTAGTGGGTTTATTATCTGTTTGTCTTCGTCTTTTACAGACACGAACAAAGATTCCGTTGAGTTTGTTTTGATTAGGTTGATTATGTGATGATACCTTTCCCGTTTATCGGTGGAAACAAGTGCAATCGTCATATTTGCCGCTTTGCAAGCAAACTCTGTTTGGCATATATATTTGCTACAATCACCGCGTAGGTTTAGGAAAGCTGTGGCTTCATGAAAAATTTCCTCATCATTTCCATGTTGTGGTAAAAACCAAACGCATTCTATGGAACCGAGTGAAAAGTGAGGCTTAACAATATCTTTTTCCATTGACAGAAAGAAAGAATGCACGGGGTTTCCCTGAGTGTAACCTATCATTGTATTTAATAGGTTAGATTTCGATAACCTTACATCACCTACACGGAGTACAGACACTGTAAATACAGAGTACGTGGCAATAGGCAGCTCTATGGCATGTAAGTCATGATGTCCTTTCCATTTTTTCGTGATTCTACGCAAAGTCCACAGAAGGTACTGGGGCTTATTCCCATTCACACCTTGCAGAACTATTGGAACTGCTAATTGACATGCAGCCATTTTCTCTACAATATCTTGGCGTAAGAAATCATCAGCGCATTGCAATATAGAGAAAATAAAATCTCTCATGCTGAATGCTTTTGAAGTGTAATGTTGTGGGTAACCAGCCCGATAATCTAATGATGTAAGCTTTTGCCAGAAAATTTCCACCGGATTGTTTGGATAAATCTTGTCAATAACCTTTAGAAAAGAATTCAGATTTAGTTTTCCAGGGAACTTCTTTTCTAATCCAATGTCTCTGAGAAAGTCATAAAACGTTCCACAAGGGACATCACCATTTTCATTACTGCTGTCTGAGTCAGGTTCACTCGGAAGTGCACCAAGCTCACCTGTCAAATAGAGAGATGTTCTAAGTGAATTATTTTATCATGTTACTTAGAACGTTACTTATTTCTTTTTCCTTACTTTGTTTAAGAGATACCAGTTGAAAACAGCTTAAGAATTCGTTGCCGGTTTAATAACAGGAAATGCGTCTAATATCAGAAATTTTCATTCCAAAGGACAGACCAATTTCTACCACTCAAAATATATTTCCTACGTACAGGAAGGCCCGAACATAGGCATTATACCATCAGTGCATCTCTTATTCTGCAAGAGTCAAGGTTATCATCTAAAATTTCGACATGTACATGGAAGACATAACAAAAGTCTGTAATAGATGGTATGTTATAATAAGAGAGATGCACAAATTTTGAATGAACATCTTTAGTAACTTTCAATTGAGAGCATGTTCTTAAACACTTAGGGGTTGTTGCTCACTCATATGAAAATTTGCTGACAGGTGAAACAAGTCTCGTTTGTGTAGGAAGAAAAATGGCATGACATTTCTTACCAGCGATTGATTTTGTAAATTCTTTCACAGTACTCAACGCTTTCTCATGTCCAATGTCATGTAATGTGTTTTCCAACCACAATAAGTTGTTTTGTGATACGAGACATCGTCTGTCTAAAGCATCAAAGAGTTTTCCTGAATAATCGTCTCCATCAAATAATCCATCAATTTCTTTCGGAGAAAGTCCAGCTATGCGAGCTAGTCGTCGGGCATCTCCCTTGGTGAAACACTGTCCTAATCTGTCAAGCATCGCCCTATAATCACGACCTAAGGAATCAAGATATCAACGGTCATCAGTTGGGAACTACATTCTTAAAAATCTAGTTAACCAAAGATAAATGGGAAGAGCAAGCTTCAAAAGTTACAAATAATTTCAAATATTAATTACCTCAAATTCAGCAAAAGCCCGATACAAATCTTCCCATACCTTTATGAGCAGTGATATTCATATAATGGTCAGTACATAGAATCATGTTATTATTAATGTTGTAATTCAATTTTGATTTAATTTAAATCTTTGTTCTATAGATGGCGACTCCGGGTAATTTAAAGGGTGATAGGTATTATGGAGTTGATAACATAAAGTAGGTACTGTGACATATGGGCAACCAACAAAATTAAATTGCATAATTCTTAACCTCATACACGATGTTATATTAAATCACAATCTATGATTTAGTAAGCCATCTGGAAGCTGTGGAGAACGTTTGTGAATCTGATTGATAACGATCCATAACGTTGCCGGTCACACGATTTTCAAGATGCACATTTCACAAAAAGGACTCCATTAGAGATCGAGGATAAGTAAATAGGTTCTCAGATAGCAGTAGTCGCTCGTTACAATAAACAGTCCATGAATTGCATGCATGATAAACCGTCCTCTGTAAAGTGGGTTCGAAGAAATACCACAACACAACGTTTATAGCATTGCGTAATCGAATGTTCAATCAGGAGTAAAAAGTGGAGTCTTTCGACGGAGAGATATCAAATGGTTGTCGTTTTATTTTCACAATCAATGTTGGTACTGGTAATGAAAGTACTGCTATACTGTTTGAAACTCTTTCACTCTCCTGTTATCATTAACATTATACATTATGGAAACATATTGCGGTTGTGTTTAAGAAATCAATCCCTCGAGTAAAAAGATTAATGTGCATCTTATAATCATTCTTTATGGTCGTCATTCATCTTAAATCTCATACCATTATGTATTAGGTGAAGTCGTGATTATTTGTGAACTATCCACAATAAAGATCAACAGTATAATCTCACTCAAAGTAAAGTCTGTTACATTTACTTTGACTTGCCTATATTGATGTATATGACTTTACAGCGCCAGTTTGCTGTAAATCGGCTAGATATGGTAAGACAAACGTGTACTTTTTGATAAGAAAAAGATGCAATCATATCGAAATGAATTTAAATGGCAGGTGTGTAAAACAGAAAATGAAAGAATTCTCACCATGCACAAGCACTAACTGACCTTACCAAGATGTGCACTATTCATTCGTAATCAGGGACAGTCAGATCAAACCCAATATAAGAGTTAAATGAATGTTAGAACTCACCATCTTCTAAATGAAAATCGTGATGTGTTTTTTTGTCTTTTAGTATCCATTTCTTCTTCCGGTAGATTTCTCATGTCCGCCATTTTGGCTGCAAATTACAGTGATAACAATATATGATATTAGTTTCGTAAGTAGATTTACTTCTCTATCTTCACGATATGAAATCTTCAATCGCGTTTGCCATAACGCCCATAATTCTTAGTGCATGCAAATGTTTATCACTCAGGTGAAGACTACATACGAGAAACTCACATATTGCAATGAGATTTCCATAACCAATAAAAATCAATGAAAGATACAAATTTTGATCAATTCTTCTCTTATGAAGATTCAAAAGGAGGTAAATGGTCTTAAAATTGTGAGTATAAAGGGAGATGCCATTCGTGCGTATGTCTTGATTTGACTTTACTAGGAAGGTGTCTTAATTGCAAAATATTTCACTTTTATATTTATTACATGAGAGTTGGTATTAACAGGATTACAATATCCGATACACCTGAGGAAACGGAATGTCCATCATGCAGAACCTAATAACTAGTGCTTAAAAGAAGTGCAATTGAGGATATATGAACTATACATTTTAAAGACTAATTATTGATAAGTAAAAAAAAATTCCTTGTGATCCACTTTTTTCAAACTTAGACGATACTCTTCCACACTTCTATTTACTTCTCTAAACCGTACCATTTCTACAGATTATTCATGATGACCTCCATTACTGAAGCCTCCCGAGAACGCAAAGTACTTTAAAAGTTGCTAATCAATTGGCGTACATATAACTAACCGCAACAGGTATAAACATTACATGACAATGTCGATGCGGCCTTAAATTATTCTAAAGAACCGAAACACACAAATGCATTGTGGGTCAGATGAGGAAATCATGAGATTCAATGAACCTGACTTGGCAAAATGTGAGCATGTGTTACATGCTTTCTTTTTGCAATATTAGAGTTAGTGTAATTCATTGTGTCAAAGATGAAGATATATAAAGTGCTACATACGCAATGACGTCGCTTGACGTAAAATGATTACTGATAGACTTTATTACTCAGAATGAACACCTGGAAACCATGTCACAGATATGCCCCAGCTTCCTATCTTGAGATGTAATGTACATATATGGTTTGGCAATTATTAGCCCAAGTTGCCTTCACTATGTAGCCATGTTCAGTGATACTCTTGGAGTGAGAATACTCTTCAACAAAACTTTCCATTGCTGGGGTCGATGAACAGGAACAACAGCGCTCAATTTTGTCCAGGTACAGTTTCAATAAGGATTTATTTTAAAGATAATAAGTATGTGCATAATAATAATGAGTCGGTACAAAAGTAATGAAAAACAGCAAATTTTCAGGTATGAAAGGATTATATTGAATTACTGTCTATTTACAATGAAGAATAAAACATCAAAATACCCTAAAATCCATCCATTCGAGAGCCTCGAATTCATCTGTGTGGGCTGTTGAAGCCTCCAACTCTCCTGTGTACTTCTACTCGAAAAGGAGTTGTACTTGTAGCACTCAGCGGTATACTGCTCCATTTTTTCAATTCCGAAGCTAAGTAGCTTTGTTTTGATGGTATGTACACAGCGTGCGTACACAGAGTATGGTGGCGCTATTTGACTTTTTTAAACTTGCGCTGTGTAAGGAAACTTGTAAAGAACAAGGGAAATTTTGAAATATTGGGTAGAGTGGGTGAGATACGATTTTTTGTCTCGAGGGCTTTTTTTTAACGTGCCCTTCTTTTTGGGGTCATATATGACCCAACGACGCTCGTAAAGGGCCTGACGTCAATCTACTGAGCCATACTTTAGGTTGGCGTATATTCACGAAAGATACCAACATGGAGATATCAACAAACACATTTTTTTTAAAAAAGACTTACATAAGGCATTAAAGGAATCCATCTCTTAAGTGACGTCACAAATTCGCATACTTAGCGCAATGTTTATATATGATGCAACTGTGAGAGACTAACTTGCTTTTAAAATTTTCAATCTTTGATGGATTATTGCTTTGAATGTTTTTAGTATATTCAATGCTTGATGCACGCTCTACTTCAAAATTGTATTTGCCATGCCATTTTATACCCCATGGTCTTCAATGTACGTGTGAGTGATACTACTAGCCACATTGTAATCGAAAATTAACTTGAAGCAAGCAGGAATGATGTAATCTTCCTACATTTATAAAACATTTTATGAATGTATGAAAGTTTTGCGACATTCCCACAATTATTGCCGTAGTTCAGCTGACCACCTATTGATTTCAAAGTCATAATAATAAATTCAATATGAGACATGAGAGACATGAGATACCATATAAGCGTGTGTCACTTCAATCTCTGATATACTAGATTAAACCTTACATACAATTTTAAAGGTGTTACATAAAGTACAGTTTCTAACTCAACTGCTACTGTTACGTGTTTGACCTTCAAGTAAAATCACGAGATACAATTTCAATCCTTCGAATTTTAGGTATTTACTATTAGAACCGGAAGTTAATCCAAAACGTATACTTTTTCACTGTTTAGTTAGCTAATGAGGTAAAAGTGGTGAGAAGTTCTCCTCTGTTCTTTATCCGGTGTTTCTTGCTAATCACCTACAGTACTGACGAAGGCAGGACTTTTGTTGGGATTAGACTAACTGCAGAGCCCAATGGCCGTTTTCGACGAGGTGTTTAATTTCTGACTTGATTTTAAATTAAAATTTGATGATTTAAATACCCTCACTACCCTCAAATGCAATCCGGTGCAACGTTTATCATCATTTAGTGTCAGTGTTTTTTTTTCTATTGCAAAATAAATATACTTCTCTGCAAACGATAAGTAACGTAGGCACGTCACAACATTCAAACTTTCCTCGGGTGTGTATGAGCAATGTCTATAGGTGTATTGTATTATTTTTCAGAACTTTATACGGGTATCATGACCACTACATTCTGTCATAGCAAAAAAGCAATATTGAAGCTTAAATAATTTGTTGGTGCATAATAAAGGCGCGTTCACACTACAACGATATAGGATCGGATTACCATCCGATTTTTTTTTATTTTT
>VJOZ01068270.1:0-10700 GCA_009801055.1 Stichopus horrens
TACTCCCTAAGCCTCCTGATACGTGAGGTATAAACAAAATGAACATTTCTTGCTGTTGTATAGGACATTAGGCCTATAGCCTATAGAGGCCACAGAAATCGGAATCCTAACTTAGCTAAACTAAAGTATAGGATTTCGATGATAGTGGCTAAGAAGGCAACATG
Organism: Stichopus horrens; assembly: GCA_009801055.1. Lineage (NCBI taxonomy): Eukaryota > Metazoa > Echinodermata > Holothuroidea > Aspidochirotida > Stichopodidae > Stichopus > Stichopus horrens. The sequence continues at coordinate 165 of VJOZ01068270.1, forward strand.
CTTGCTGGTCAAGTTTTGACCTTTTTGCTGCATTGCAATTACTAAGGTGTACAATTATCTGCACAAAAGCCAAAAGTTTTTTATCCGGTCTCGGACTCGAGACCTCGAGTCATGGCACCCGAGACCAAGACCGAGTCATTTCGATTCGAGACCAAGACCGGGCAATCCGAGACCGAGACGGTTGGTCGAGACCGGTCTCGAGACCGAGACCGGTCTCGGTGACTACAACACTGTTAAAAATATCTCTCATCGTTATGACCAAGATTGAAAGATGGAATGGTGGTCATGTAAAATTGTAAGAGACTGAAATGATAAGATTTTCCGTTCGTGCTATGTGTGAACTGATGTATGGAAGACCTCCAATGCAGCATTATGGGTTTAGGTTAAGAGCTTTTCTCTTAACCTAAACGACTGACAAGTCTGTTTTCAATTCTTCTTCACCTATTCTTGAAGTCCAAAAAGAGTTGCGATTCAAAGGAAAAGACTGTCTCTTTAGTCGGTAACATCATCTTTACCTGTTTCAGAGATGCCAATTACTTAAATCAGTCTCTTAATTTAACAGAAACTTTAATCTGTGGATATTCAGAATAATGCCTAAGATTTGCATATACATATAAATTACTTGCGTTGCTTTCTTCCCTTTACCGTCTTGAGCAGTTTATTTTCTCAATTCAATTTATTTATTTTTTTTTTACCACACATCGGTTGATATCTCAAAAAACCAGTCACGATATAGTGCAACTGTATGTACAAACTAAATCAGACAACCAAACCTAACTGAGCAAAACCCAGCGTAAGTGCTTTTTTAAGCATTACCCTTCATATGTGAAAAGTCTTGGCACTGCATTGTGGTATCGCATTAACACTTAGTCCACAATCTAATACTAAAGGGCAATAGAACTTAAGAAGTACAGTTACAAGTATCTGAAATCTACCTTGAATTGTGAAAGCCTCCCTGGCAAAGATTCAATTTAGGGATTCTTTTCGTCTTGTGAAAATATATCATTAACTTGTAGATATTTCATTCGGGGGAAACCTAGTAGAAGTAGCAGTAGTAGTAGTAGTAGTAGTAGTAGTAGTAGTAGTAGTAGTAGTAGTAGTAGTAGTAGTAGTAGTAGTAATAAAACACGTGTTGGTACATGCTGAAACTGTGTGACAGTGCATTCAAACTCATTCAGCACTTAACTTACTTGGTACATGGTAACACCTTATTTACTACGAATTGTTATCTTTTCCTTGTGTGTTATTCATATTTTCGTGGTCGACATCTTAGTAATAGTCTTCACCTTATTAAAGTATAAGTTCCAAGACATTTATTATTTTTATAAGAAGTGGCCGGCAGACCTGCCGTTTATAGACAAAATATGTATGTGTATGGCATATAGCTACGCCGTGTATGTCTCTCTCCGAGTATCTTTTATTATTGCCAATAATTTCTTTTCGTGCAATAAATGTAGTTGCAGCTATTTTCAAAAAATTGCATATGCCCGTAAGAGCTATATTTTCCGTCGAACCTGAAGAAATTGAACAAGTAACAAGAGGAATCGCCCCTGAAAAATAAAAGTAAAATAAATACAAACAAGAAAAATAAATGACATCAAAGACAAATACAGGACTCAAAATGTTAACAAAAAGTTCCAGTTTTAATGTTTATTCTGGTCCTCTGCAATGTAATACATCAACCTGGAAATACACTATTAACTACGCTTGGAAAGAATATGAAGTATCACGTTCCTGCTAATGTATATACTTTGAAATGTATTTTCGAAAGAATAGAAAATGTCAGTATACTGACATATTTTCACAAAATTCTGTAGTACTCTAAGCTAATAGTAAGGGAATATTCAAATGGATTTTTTATCTGAGAGTACGGCATCATACATAAAGTGTGCAAAGCATGGAATTAGTTTGTACGACTGGGTGATTAAAATGTATTCGTATAGCATTCGTACCAATGTCAAGGATGAATCTTAGCTGCATTGCAAAACAGTAGCACAAGATTTATTTTTTCTTCTTCTTTTCTTTTCTTCTTTCATCTGCATGCAAGCTCGGAGACGGTACAAAATCATCACCAGAGTTGCGCTCCTGGCATTGCTTCAAAGTTGATTTGCCGTGAGAATCTAACAGGAAACTTAATTTACTTTTGAAGCCCACAGCTTCATAAATTTGATTTTTGGAGTTCATAGAAGGTATTTCTTGATTGAAATTGCTTATGTTTTAATGTTGAACACATTTTATATTTTTAAACCCAGGAAACAAAACAAAACAAAAAAAAGAAAAGGAAAGAGGAAAAACTCTAGGAAGACATGATGATGACGGTGGTGAAGTTGGTAGCAAAACAGAAGAGTGAATGATAGTACACGTAATTTATGAGGATGTGAGAAATATGTTATCAATCTTCAGGCAAACGCACATACAAGGCAACATTAACGTAATGGCTGAAAGCACGGAATTAACGTTCATTTAAAAGGCATTCTTCCTTCAGAGGAGTACTTCATCGCAATCAGATGTATGATGCGGTGGTGTGTGACAGATTCCTACAGGTATTTGCAACAAAATTTACAGACAGTATCCTGCAAGTGGCTAATACGATGAATGACAAAAGGGAACATTTCTGTCGCAGCACGTGAGATGGCTGATGCACTCGCCTGTTCTGCGAATTAAGAAAAATGAAAACGTGATCGACTGTCGAATGTTGTCACAATTTCGGTCTAAAGTCTCCTCAAATAGAGTAATTGTTGCATTTTTTAAAAATTTTATAGCAATGTTTTGTCAAATCTAACAATTGTGGCAGACGAGTGTCGAGATGTAACTTTTTTTGGACAGAAGGGCATGTCAGAGGCACCCTGAAGCAAATCACTTTAATACAGGAGGATAGGCAGTATCAGGAGAATGAGCAGAGAGTAAAATCTTTGTGAACTTTCCTCAACAAAGTTATAGGAATCACTAGAGGTCTATTTAAACATCCAAACATTCGGCAAGTGATGTCTATCAGCTGACAGAAAATTGCTCAGTAAATCAGGCTGAAAAATTCCCATTGTCTTGTGAAGCAACACACAGCACTGTTTTGTGGTGTCAATGTTGGGGAAGTATCGCTTCCATGTTTCACATTTATTTTGTGAGGCTTTCGAAACAAATAACATGCTTGTATATTTTAGATGCAATAAATGTTCCAAGGTTCCTTTCATGGAAGATATCTGTCTGACACACAGTGGGGTGAAACTACTGAAATCCTGATATAAAGCCCTTGAGCCTAGAAACATGTGGGGTTATTTATAAACAGACAGTTCTTTATGCATAGTTTGTTCACAGGGGTAGGATTTTGTTAGGGTACATATGGTTTCCCATTCAATGGCTGTCCATAAAAAAAGAAATAAAATGGGAAAAGAACTGTATTCAGAATCGGGAGTACTAGCTGTCACCTAGGGTTCAATGATTCTTACCCTGGGGCGATGAGTATGTTGTCTTACGATCTTCAAGTGCCCTTGAAGAGGTCAATATCAACCTGGAATTACTTTGACAAAAACCTTCCAGACACATCAAATGGGCTCACAACAATAACCGTGGTTTGTTTGCTCTTACTTCTAAAGAAACCGAGATTGATTCTATGGGAGGGGGGGGGCTGATTCTACGTGCTTTGTGTAGTGCACAATGAACCTGGACAACTGGTAGTAGTGTTCAACCTAGCCTCCCTCGTCATCAAATATTCAAGTAGCATTCGTTCAGGATCCAATTTGGGGCTTCCGAATTTTTTTTGTTTGTTTTGCAATAAAGTGACGTGTTTCTAGGCATGGTTTTAGATTGCTTTGTATGTTGTTTGTCATGCTCAAGGGAGAACTTTCCTTCCGCGATGATCGGGAGATGTTTGGTAGAAAGTTTATCCAAGTCAGTTGTGTACTCGTTTTAATCGCATTGTGTTAAGTTTGTGGTTTAGTAGTGCAAAGACAATGGACAGAAAGTATGTCTGAAGTTGTCAGATGTTAAGTGCGTTGTAAGAGAGGAGATCATACCAGAAACAAGACATTCTGTGAAAATTAAATGATCATTAAAAATACCCTCCACCCCCCAGAAAATAACAACAAAACAAAACAGAATGAAAAATGTTTCCATTGTTGTTGCACTTTTAGTCTTGTTTCAAATGCAACAGGACTTGTCACCCCGTTGTTGAAGTGCAACTGCCCACCTTTCAATGTGTGACTAATTTTAATATTTTATATATTGGAAGTACCTGCCCAGTGATTTGGTGATATAACTCAAAGGGTGTTTGTTTTGGAATGGTGGCCTGAGCGTAGGCCTGTATGTAGATTTAAAGCATCATGAACCACAAGAATCAAACTTAATTCCTGCCAAACAACCTTCAAGTTTCTTCTGCACAAAGTAAATTAAGGTACCTGCAGGTGTACCAAGAAGTGGGAATAAATTACCCACGGAGAGGGCTACATCATCATTGAAGAAGTCTATGCGAAAAGTTCTGATTTTGGGAAAGGGGGGGGGGGGAATTTAAGTCAGGTATTGATGAATCAGCCAAGATATTTGTTCCCCTGTCATTAAGAGGGCCTCAAAAGAATGAAAGTCGCAGATAATGACTGTACTTAGTATTACAAAAGCAATGTTTTCAAGCGTAAAACAAATGGCACGTTATCATGTCAGTTACTGTTGCACGAGGGAATAGTGGAGGACGACTTGGTTAAGGGGAGGGGAGAAAGATAACCAGTCTTCATGTTGCTTTAAATGAAATGACAAATGGTTTGTTCACAGAATACCTCAGTAATTGCAGGTAATGCAAATACTCGGCCATCATATTGTCTATAAGGTACAAAAGTCAAAGTAGCATCTCTCTTTTGTTTATATTGTTAGTGTATATCTAGTCGTAAGTCTAGGTGAGTATCATTTTTCCGTGAAAGATAAAAAAGGTTGCGGTTGTAGGTAGATAGACACTTAACTTTTGTACCCTGCTGCTCCATACTGTACTCTAAACTTTGTGGTCATCTGTCAAGTTGGTGTATTAAATAAATGGGGCTTGCACAACTTTTGTTCTCACAAAGTTTCAGACGTTCTTTCAAATGTTGGTCTTTTTTTCTTTGTTGTTAGAATACAATCATATGACTCAATTAGCAAATAGATCATCAGCCTCATTGTCGTAATTGTCAATATATGATAATAACAGTCCATATGTGGGTTTTTAGTTAATTAGTTTAGAATTGAGAATTCTAGTCTTAATTAGTCACTGTGGCAAATTGAGTATCTCTATTTTTTATAGTCTTATCTCTGCTGCCCCCTCAGGATCTCAACATGTTCATAGTCCTGATTGAATCGAGCTTTTCCTTGTAGAATTCTCGTCTCTTTTGTATTATCTCATGTTCATACCACCGTGGGGTGAACATAAACCAGTAACCAAACCACAACCTATTTATGTTCTGTCACACCTAAAAGAAGTTTTACTCGGTAAAGTGCTTCCACATTTGTGAGAATATATCACAGGGTATTTATTTAGTCTACAACACAATGCTAGTAATTGCTGCAGGAGTTGGAAAAAGTATGAGTAATGTAATGTCTGTGAATTATCCAAGATATACTCAGCAGGGGTTGCTGGCATGTTGTCCTGTTCAAACTTAAAGGAGGATTGGCATTGTTTTGTAGATTATCTTGACATGATGTTCTGTACAGGCATCCATGCCTATACAAATGAACCACAAAACATGCTCCTTCGAAACAAGAGGACATATGGAAACATGCACAGGATGTCCAAATAATTTGGCAAGCAGACATTTTCTCTTTTGGATGACAACGCAGGCTCGAATTATTAATATCCCAATGTCTGTGTGTCACCGGTACATTCATAAGGAAAATCTATGAAGTCAAAACTTCGTCATTTTTCAATTTAAATAGGAGACGTTATGTTGGTCAAGAATATCCACAACGAAGCCAGTCAGTTGTCAACTCATATTTATTTACATATAAAATGCATGTTCATTTTTCATCGGAAAGAGAACTTACTTCGTAAGAGTATGTCAAGTCTCCTTCCCACAGCTAATACCTATATATGCAGTATTCCCCTTTAAGAAATAGTCTCTGCTGGATTTAAGATAAGAAAACCTCATGCTCCAGTTTCATGGGTAGAGGGGAGAGGAGCATGAAACAGCCATTCGCTGAAGGAGCACATTCGTGCTGTACAGCTCTCAGCAGTGTGCTTGTGTTGATTGAACAGCAGAAAGATGAATGAAGTGGCATACATTTACTTTGCTCATGACTTAACCTGTTTTCATACAGGTTACTGCACACGGCCTTTACCAGCCTGTAACTTCGCTCTTTACCCAAATCAAAGACGACTAAAACAACTCATTCCCAATTTCTGCTCAAAAGAAATCAAAGCATATATGTTTTAGCATAAGCCCATATTTACAGTAAAAGAGTTTCAGGCAACAAATTCAGCAGGAAGCCATCGGCTGAATTCCTTGATCAACATAGACTTGTTCAGTCTCATCCAATACACAGCGATTTAATCAGCGTGTCTGAATGCAGCGACATTTATGATGGTCAGTTTTATGTATATCATTTCTGAACAATCAAAACATCTTAAAAAGCTTAACATACGTTAATGATGTTAACAGTAAGAAGTAAAGGCCTAGATACTCAAACTCCAGAAATCACATGCATCCTTCTTTATTCTAAAGCATGTTGTACTAACATGTAGGCCTATACAGACTTGTCTTGTACTCAGTCCTAACATATTTTCTGAGTTTAATTTCTAATGACTGACTGCTTGTAAACAGTACCAGCATGAATGGAAAGACGTTTCCGTTTGTGAACGCATGATTGCAGTGACCAATGCATAACCTTTCAGCGTGGTGTTTGGTTCTTTCAAATGATTGAGCATATTTCTTTTTCTTTCTCATGGAGGTATAATCGATCATTTTAAGTCCTTCTTTTTAAATGCACAGACTGCCCGCTTGTCTGCCTCTGACTGCAAATTGGATGGATGGTATAAGTTGCCATTGGGCTATACACATGCATATACACACGCATACTGCTATGTACAGTCCTTCCAACAGCCGTTATTCTGAGGGATAATTCTCATTATTGAAAATGTAAAAAAAAAATGCTTAGTTATTCACATGATAGACAACAACAAAGTGCGAAGAGATTTAAAAAGCAGCTTTTCAAATGATTTCTTCTGGCTGTTCTTTCCTTCTTTGAGCCTGTAATCCTTTCCTGTGGCTGACCAGCCTCAGTCATATCAATAGGAATGACATTATAATATAGAGAAGCACCTTAACTAAAAGCTCCGCATCTCTTCTCTCGCTTGCTGTAGTAGTGGTTAGTGCTGGAAGCGTGAATTCAATCCGCATGTGTTGGAAGAGTTCAAGGCAGGTCAAGGCATTCCTCATGTCCTCTCTGCAGGGGTATGTCCTTCTAAGACTGAAACTTTATTGTGTGTGTGTGTGTATTTATTTTACTTGACATGAAGGAGTGTGCAAGATCAAATGTCACCGAAAAGAAAAGGGAAGGTTTTAAAGACAATATGCTGCATTCCTCATTTGGGCATGTCTTCAGTTATTCTTTTACTTCAACATCCACCTTTGTGGGATTAAACCTGGCAGGCTACCGTACATGAGCGTTGTTGCTGCTTTGCCACAAACTATCAGTTTGTTCAACCAAAGGTCTAGTTTGAAAGAGTTTGCTTGCTTCCTTAAATTCCTATCATATCAATACTTTTCCCTGAATGTTGTCCACTTTGGTTATGGTTTCTGTACTAACAGTTGTACATAGGAATGTTTGTCTTCTTTCCTCTAGAGATTTTCTTGGGAATTCACTTGAAGAGTGTTAAGCATGAGCTGTGAAACTTACACTGTAATGGGGATAAGCAACAACTGTATCATTTGTCAGCAAATGCTGTGACTTCTGCATCTAGCGTTTTTGGCAAACTTGGCTATGGACTAATGAAAAGTTGTTGCAACTTCTGCAGTTGCTATAAATGTGATCCATCAGTGTGTAAATTTCATCCAGCTACAGGCAGCTCCAATAATGTCTGCCGCAGCCATGTATGTCATAAATGTTGCCAACTGGAGATGAGGTAACATGAATTGGATCCAAAATGAATCCCATTTAAAAAAAAAGAAAGCAGCTGCAAATGGTAGGTGTTCAGCACATGGAATTTGCGAATTTGAAAACCACTTCGGAAAAATCAAGCAGTCAAATACCTGAAATGGATATCATGAACCTGTACAAAAAAATGTTCAAGAATATATTTTTTTTCCTGGTACAGATTCTTAATTAAGAGCTTTTGTTCTCCATGGAAACTGTCGTGACGTATTCTTGCGGACAAAATTTCTCTCCGGTCTTTCCCAGGTTTTTTCCCTTCCTGCCTTTTGCTATTTACTTTTTTCTTTCTGAAGGAACGGTTAAAATAGAGCTCCAGGAATATTTTTCGGGTTTTAATTATCCAGTGGATAAAAATGTTTGTTGTTTCAATTCCTGTCGAAGATGAAAGGGATATTTAGGCAGTGCTTTGGGTTTCAAGTCTGTGGTTTAGCTTTTGCAATCCAGGTGTAGTATGCCAGGGGAAGTTTACGTCAAAACCCCACTCTAGTCTCTTGTATGGTTTGGCGATACTATTAAAATGCAGCTGTTGAAAGTTGGTGTGGTGGTTGTCTCTTTTTGTGAAGCCAGATTGTGCAGAAAAACAGCGAAAAGAAAAACGGAAATGGATCTATATATGGTACCCTAGGTTATTTTCAGCTTTATCGTATTCCTCGTAAACAAGTCAGAATTTTCACTCAATTTCTTCTCCTTTGATCCCAGGGGAATCTCATCTTTTTTTTCCATTTGATCTGACTTTTCAGAGGACAGTCTCCCAGCCGGTTTTCCGACCATCGAGAGGACAAACCCAGTCCAGGTGGTGGAGAGGTACCGTCAGGGTCAGCTGACTTGCTCTGCATCTGGAAATCCCGTTCCAGAGATCACATGGTATCGAGACAACCTACCCTTGCAACCCAGCGGTCGGCTGTCTGTGTCTGGTCAAGGTAAGAGAGACCAAACCTTGTCCCTCTGTCACGTCAGGTTGATTGTAGGGGGTCCATGTCTTGTGTGTTTGTGAACCATGGAGAAAGGGCCTCTCTTCATCGTGATCAAATCCATCCCCTGTCCTTTGCATGTACATTCATTTCTTGTGCAGTAGAAGGAGGGCCCTCGTGGAAACGTGATCGGTCATGAAATTTGGGTTGCAGTGTCTCAAAGAAAAATGAGACATGAGGCATGCCATGTGTGTAGAGGAGGAGAGATGTAAGACAAATATGTATGGACGGTAGTAAATCAGAAAACCAAGTTTTCTGCTTGAAGGAAATTCGATGCCCTCGGAGTTTCATCCAGGGCAGAGAGCAAAGAAAAAAGAAGAAAATTGCCAAGAAAAAAAAAATGAAGGCAAAGGAAAGAAGGAGAAAGGTGCCAGTTCTATAACAGTGCATTTTTACAAATGAAAAAAAGAGAGCTTTAAGTCATTGGAGCACTGAAGGCAGGTAAAAAGAATAAGAGAGAGAGAGAGAAAAAGTTTGTCAAGCATATGGAAAGACTGGAGATAAAGGCAAAGGTTCTGGAGGGGATTCTGCTCATTGTCAGAAAAAAAAAATAGGCTGATAATCTCTCGAAGTTATCTGGATTCAAGACAAAGTTAGTCACTCAGAAACTCAACGAAATTTGTACCATTTGGTCGACAATTGAGTCAGCCACATCTTTAAAAATAGAGGGAAGTATAGAGTGTGCCAAACTTGTGGGTAGATGACATCAGAAAAAAAGTGATCCTCAGTAACAACCACAGCTCAGTTTGACAAACCTTTAAATTTTTCTGGGAAGCAGATTATTTGTAGCTCAAAAATCTTGTGTCAGAGGTTAAACTATCCTCCATGGTAGTATTAGTAGACTGCCTTTGATGTTTTTTATGTACAGATGGCAGCATTTTACTTTCATAGCTTCCTCCCCATCTTTGAAGGAAGAGCAGAGTGTGTACCAGATGAAGTTCCTTGTGATTAAAGGGAAATAGGGCATTTAGAATACACCAACATGGTATGCAAAAGAAAGTATCAGTAATCATTGTTAAACCATTCAGTCTCATCGATAAACATCTGCGAAAGCTTCATCTCCTCAAAACATTATGCATGTGATGAAAAATGGAAGATGCATCATTTGAATTTTGAAAAGTTTGGGTGGACAAATTAGTGTTGAGCAACAAATAACTGAATTTTTATTTTTGAGAAGCTTATTTCTGGAACAGAAGGCTACTGTCCTTCCTTATTTTGAATATATATCATTCTCTGTTCGCAAACATTGTTTCAAAAATATGGACTTTTCTCTAAAACAAACGCCCTGTTTCCCTTTAAAACGATTTATCCGTGGTTGTTGTGACTGAGTGAAGCGTGAACCTCACATTGACTGGAGAATTTTGTGTCTGGGTTTGATTGGTGAGAATAATTGTTCCATAATTTCCTTTGTCCTTATGATTGAAAGCTCGAACTTTGACACGGTCAGTGTTTCCGTTGCTTG
>VJOZ01068359.1:0-19565 GCA_009801055.1 Stichopus horrens
CAGTGCTCTTTGCACGGTAGATGGGAGTGCAGTTGTTGTGATGAGACAGGTAAGTGAGGTCGTTCGTAAATAACCAAACCAGAGAAGTTTTGGGATTTTTGGGGGGGAGGAGGGTAAAGGGAGGGCCAGGTTATTGGTTCAGAGGAGTTGAGAATCTATAGGAATTCAAAGCATAAGAGAGGGGTAAAACACTTTGAAGACGACACTTGTTTTAGTGTGAAAAGTATTGTCTCCATGCATTCTAGGAATCACTTCATTGTCTGACACTTTGTTCTAACAACATCTCGTCTGATCTTGTTGCTATGGGAGATAGCATGTCAACAACATATACTGTACTCTGCTTGCCATACACCATCATCACAACCAAGCAATGTATCGAAGAAGTGATTTTGATCCTCATCTCACTCCTGACTGTACAACTGTGTGTCCATGTGGACAGGACTTCGGCACTTTCCACTGTGTCAGTATTATGCTGGCTGGGGACTTAACCCATAGTATTGTAAGGTTGGTTGAATGGAGACACAGGATCATATATTCTTTTAATATCAGAAGTCATTTCCTTAACCCTCCTTGGATACCACATTTGTAAGTTATGTATTTTTTTTAACATTATTTGGTGTTGTGCTCCATTTTCTCCTGTTACATTGCTTTGAGCTCTTTATACTGTACAAGTTTGTGACATCATAACATGCACAGCAGGTTTCCTCATATTCATAGCATCGAGAACTTCATTTGTGGAGAACGATCTGGTTTTGAGTGGTATGCAAAGAGTAAGTAGAAAAATGTGGAAACTAACTGAAAAATATTGCAAACATCCTGACAAGATTGATCCAAAACTAGGTAGATTAAATGTTACTTTCCTATAATATAATGATACTAGTGATAATCTTTCGGTCTCAACAAACATGGTAATGGTCAATTTAAACCTTTGGTGACAGGTTTTGGAAAAATGTGGCTTTGGAAAGTGGGGAAAACTTGCACCATTCTGCTTCTGAATCTCTTCTGAAAAACAAACATATCAAAAGGTATAAAGGTGAGAGAGACACTTCTCACACCTCTTCTCCAAGATGGTGATCATTGGCTCACTCCAATTTAATTACTCCACAGTATGTGGTCCTTCTATGAGGAATACCTAATGCAGTGTTATGTATGTTGCTCCACAATGAACTGTACATACCCCCCATTCACCCTCCTTGACGCAGTTCTATTATCGAATGCTTGCTTCTCTCTCTCTGCACAAGATCTTCCCCAATTAGAAGAATTTGTAGATTGATCTTGACATTCTATGAATCCAAGCAGGGGTGCACAGGTATATAATTACTCACTTTGACATGAATCATACCTGTATCGACTATCTTCAACTGAAGGCTTTTACCCTTTCACTTTTGAAAAATGTCAAACAGGAAGTTCAATGGTAGCTCCAGAACTATTACAGGAAGGAAATGACCAGACATCCACTGGAAACTTTCACAATCAAATGAATCAGTATTAAGCCAAGTGCTCAGCAAACTTTTAACGATGTTTGCCTAGTCAATCCTGCCGGTCTATCCCGCGATGACTATTTAAAAGACTGTGAGGTCATACTGACCGCAGTGTTTCCATTTCTGTCACAGCCGAGTTAAACTGATGTTGTAATGGTCAGTTTTCTTCAATGTGATGATATGCATATTTAAACATGATGGTCCAACTACTGTACAGTATTGTCTCATATCCAGTTGCTGTTTGTTTCAACCAAAACTACATTGAGTGGATGCTAAACTTACAGTAATTCCATGGTTTTTGGTTAAAGGTGACAGTGTCTTACATTTTCTGTTGTAACACATTCTGCTGTGTCAGACAATAAGCCTGCTGTAGCATTCATTTCTCAAGAAGTCCTCTTCACCTGCAGTCTAAATATTTTCTGTAGTTTGATTTACTCTACCATAGACTGATTGCTGGATTGAGCTGGGATCAAAGGTCTCTGTCCAGTGAAACCCTTTGCCTTCCACTAGTGTCTGTGTCAATTTCACTCACTGGTGCACTTCATTAGTTTTAAGTCAGTGCACCCTCACAGAAACTGCGACCTCACACTTTTGCTGTGCTATTTATATCGTAATTAGCAATTTTTCTTTCATTTAACGACGTTTCACATACAATACAATTGGACTCATCTCGTTCCTTCTGAAGTTCATCAAACCCTCTAGTGGCTGCTTGTTTCTTTTCTTTTCAATAGTGGTAAGCAACATATGTAACATGCTAAGTTTGGCAACTTTTTCCTTCAGTGTATAGCACTGTAGAGTAAATGATTTACAGGCCTACTGTAATTTCTTTCTACAATTTTTTTTTGCCAGAGTTGGGGGAGGGGAGAGTTTTTGTTCACACTCTACCACATACGTACTACTCTTTGTATAGATGTGACTGTACTGCCAAGTTCTTTCTCATAGGCATGCCAAGTTTTGTTACACAATTCTGTGTTTTTTTCCTTTTTGCCTGTCTTGATATTGTGAATTATAAATGTCCTTTGTACTGTTCCAGAGGTTGGTGCTTAATTGTCAAGTGTTTTAGCATATACTGTACAGTACATATTTTGATCATCATACTGCTACTGTAGAATGTAGATATGCTGTATATGGTAATCTGGACTTTTGATGATTTTTACATAGCTTTTGTCTCTGGTCACCTCAGCTTATCTGGTAGTATTTTGCACACTGTGTGAGATTTGTACCAGGTTTTGTCTCAAACATTATTCCATAGACTTGCTGTTGTATATGTCAGGTGTGGAATCTTTTGTTGTTCTTGGAAAAATAAAATTTTCTTTCAAAAGTTTAAAGTGACTGAGATTTGGAAACCTCATTTTTACTTATGTCAGTTGTACGGTGTATTGCAGAAAGCTAATTGCAACACATGCAATAGCCAAGAAGTGTTTCCAGTTAGTGGGTAAATATTGAACAGAAAGTTGTTTATATGTTGCACTGTACAGTACTGTACCTTTTATGACTATTGAATAGTCAAGTGTGTCAATTGCTCTATTTGGACAATTCTGATTGACAGCTATAGTGCCTCGTCTGTGTAGTGTGATTGCTGTCCTGGTGAAGGAGGGATCAGCAAAAACAAGTGTGGATTGTTATTGTTCCTCCCCAACCCTCATAGTTTCAACACTGTTACAGTAGGTGGGCAGGGCCCATCCAGAAAGTTTTGCTTGCTATGTTTGTGATGGTTTAATCAGGGCTCTTAGTGAATGCCTCATTTTGAATCAATCGTCCAGATATTGTGGGTTGCAGTTGCTCTTATATATATTTCCATGAATTTTTACATATTTTCCAAGTTTCATTGAAGATCGCGCAGGCCGGTAATCTGTCAATTTGCATTTCATGCTGGTCAGCAAGCATCGGCACAGGCTGTAACCGACCATGGTCGGCCAGTGTGGCCAGAACCTTGAGTGTTTCACAAGATAAGAGGGAATACACTCATTTTGATAAATGATGTCGAACAAACATACTGTTGGTGTTTTTAAATGTGATCTCAAGAAGTTGGTCAGATCCATGTGCCCATGTCAATGCCTACTCTGAAGTAAATTCTGTGAGGGAAAGCTCACTGCCTGGGTTGATCATCATCCCACTAGTTGCAGATGCGGCGCATCAAACTCATTGGTCTCGGAGAATTCATACAGTATATTGTAGTTTCAAACCTGATGGTCAACCACAAACAGTGTACTTGGGCAAAACACCACCATAGTATATGGAACCTATGTATTCTGTTTGCAGGGCACAAACCATCGAGAATAATTGCCATCTATGGGAAGGTCGATTTGGAAACTTGATCCTGTGAATCCTATTAAAATTTGGCATTGCAAGAAGTTACTGTAGTACTGTACTGTAGGAGAATATGTCAGCAGATGTGAAAACCTGTTTACAATGCTGACATTACATGTGCAGTATTCAACTTAGATGTCTTTCATATTTGAGGCCTGATCCAATAGCTCACACCTTGAATGTCCATTAAACCTTATTTGCATGTGTTGAACATTTTTGCCTCATGTGCATGCCAGTAGTTACAGTAACAACATTTGCTACAAATCTGTGGAAATACAGTAGCAGCTTCAAAGTGTCCATATTACGTGTTTGAAACATTAAGTTACAAACAAAGTTTGTAACTTTATAAACTTTATAAAGTTTACTTCAGAGGTAAACATATGCAACATGTGACAGGAAGTAACAGCATGTGACAGGATGTGAAAACATGTGATAGGCAAAAGTAAAGTGAAAGAAATGCTTACATAAATTGTTACTGTTGTTCAAAAGTCATACCTCCAATTGAAAATTCTTCAAAATGTTGTATAAGATGGAGCATAATTCAATGTCCATCCAACTTCCATTGTTGTGATATCTTCCATCATTGACATTCAGGATTTCCAAACTCAGGTCATTTAGAACTCAACCAACTTATGGTTCAGTATCAGTGATTTGATCATTGCTTGATACACCTTGAGCAGTAATTCAACACAAAATGTGTACAAGTGTGTGTGGATTTATAGAAATTATAGGTAAAGAATACAAAGAAACACATTAAATTCATGTTGTCAGTGGTCATGTGACATGACAGTTTGACTCACTGAAGTGTGTTTACATTCAGCGTAGGTAAAAATGGCAGCACCCTTCTCCAAATTTCTGAAGTGTGTAAATTGGATAGGAAACAATATTTCTGAATGACACTGTGGGAAGATGTTGGGAAGATTTTGTCAGACACTTCATTTTCATAAATATATTCCCAGGGTTTCCTTCTCCCAGTTCTGAACCCAGCTCTCTGTGGTACAAGAATTTGGCCTAGATCATTGGAGCCAGACACAGGCCTACACTGTAATACATTCACACACCAGATTTCCAGAGTCACTTTGCAGGAATTTGTCGCAAAACTACCAAAACATTAACGTCATGCACAGCAGTTTGCTATATATCTTGATACCACGGTAGTGGAGGCAATAGCATGCAGAGGAAATAATGATTAGGTGCATGCATGCTGTTCACTGCAGTTTTTGATTGTCATGATTTCTAGTTTACTATACATGGAATCAGTAAATACTTCAAAGGTACTGTAGGATGTTCCTTAGTTTGGTTCCAGCACAACTCAGTGTTGGCAGACTGTAGGTGACAATTCCTTTTGTTCTTCAGGGATGGGAGAATTGGGTGGGGTGAATGATGCTTAAAGTTTACTTGCGTCCATTGGAGGAGGACGAAAATAGCAATCTCTGAGGCAAGATAGCTAGGATCATAGAGTTGCGTCCCTTAGATGCAAGTCCTGTAGTTGAAGGAATTTGCATCCCTGGGTGAAAATTTGTGTCCCTTGGTGAAAACTTGAGTCCAGGACGCAGGATCCTGTGTTCGTAAAAATGCTGGATTGAGGCACCAGATCCTAGGTTTAATTAGCCTGTGAAGTATTCTGAATGTAATGTAGGGGTGAGTATGCATGCATTGCAAGATAATTTTGGCAACAATGGGGTCAAAACCATTAAACTAAAATGTGATTTGAAAAAATAAAAAAAAATCTGATTTAAAGAAAAAAAAAATCAACAACCCTGTTTTTACGCAATGTTTGCATGATTCATATGAAGATGAATGAAATGACTTTGGGGTCTACTCTGAGCATGTTGGTTTGACAACAAGGCAGTTCACAGGCACAGTTTATCTACTCAGTGACCAGGTACTGCAGCTTTAGTAAATCAATGTACTGTAGATTCCTTACAAGAAGAATGTTTGTGTATGATTCCGCTGGCAGGGAGAGATGTATTGAAAATATGAAAGAAAGAAAAAGGGAGTAATCTTCTTTTCTTCCATTTTGGGAGTAAAAACCTGTTTTTACCTGGATCATGGTTCTTTGCAGTAAAGTCTGCATGTCAACACTTGTACACACTTGCACATGCCAACTGTGATTGGTCACTGCATGGGAATTGCCTCGCTGTAATGAGTGTTCACAACATCTGGACTTTTCCAGAGCAGTAAGGGTTTTCTCGCCCCTCTTGATCAAAATACTGTACAATATGTTGAAATATCGTGAAACTAGCAAAATGTTTGAAGTGAAGTTGTGATTGCTGGCCACCTGTTTTATGAGATATGCATATGATTTGATGTGTTAGGTATTTGTTACTCAGATATACACTGTACAGAAGGCTACAATAGCACAAAGCTTCACTGACATTTCAAAGTACCGCTCATCAAGTGTACAAGTTTTGTACGTTTCCACATCTTGAAGTCATATACATTCTGTTTCATACTGTGCATGTACCTGTAGGCCAACAGTACAGGTTGTGCTGTACCTGCATATCATACTGTAAGTAAACATATGTAAAAGGCAACTGTACAGAAACTACCCTTCTGCACACAAAATATAATTGCCTTCTGTAATATTGCATAAAGAATTTATGTTGGGGTAAATTTTGTGTAGTGGGATTATTTGCAAAATACTGTATTCTTGACAAGATGCACAGTATATGTCTGGTGTATGCCGAATTTTCAAATTTACAGCAAAATTGTGGAAAATATTTTGGTTTCGCTTTAACACAACATTACTATGGAAAGTCATGAAGTGCAATCTACTGTGTGGCGTTGTTGTATGTAGTAGTCATTGAAGTATACACTAACTACATGTGGGGTGCAGTGTACTGCACATGAGGCACCTATTAAAATTTAAAGGTCAGGTGCCGGCCTCAAATCCAATTGTAACATAGGGCCGTTTCATGGGCACGTATCGATCACACACTTTCTGCGCATTTGCAGTGATGGCCAGTATGTTACATAAAAGGTAATGATGTCACATGAAAATCTTCTCTGTTGTTGTGTATTGCAGTATTGTAACTTTGCAACAGACAGACATACTTTACAGCACATGTGCAAAGAGTAGTATGTTACCTTATCAGCCATTTACAGATTTGAACATCAAACCAAACCAATAAAGCCACAGATAAAGACAACAATACTCTTTAAATACCCAGATTATCATCTTTGATATGGGCATGATAATTATATTTTTCTCACTGAAATTCTTTCCATGGAAAATTGTATGATATGTGTGTGTGTGTACTGTACTGCATGTGCACATGTGCTTTTAATGCCTTGCTTGTAAACACAGTATCTCAAGAATTGAAGCATGGACTTAGGTCATACTTGGTAAACATACCTGCATATGCACCACATTGAGTACAAGAACCCTATTGTTTTTGTTGTGGTCATTTCATACTTAGTATACATACCTGTAAATGTACCACATTGAGTTCAAGAACCCTATTGTTTTGGTAGAGGTCAAAGGTCATCTGAAGTCATCAGAGGTCAACATGTAAAACTCCAAGTACAAGATACTGTTTTTGGTGTTCTCAAAGAACAAGTTGTAACTAAGTATACAGTAGAATTGTAAATTCTCATTTTTTTTCTGTATTGTGATGCATGTGTTTAATTCATATCCCCAAAGTTAAATTTGGCTAAAGTATTAATCATTTAGAGTAAAAAACAAGATCAGCAGAAAGAAATGTTAGGCTGATGCTTTTCCTTCACTTTTAAGTACAAAATATCACTGAACTAAGCCTTATCTAGTGCTGTTTTGTGTGATACTCTAGTACTTGCATACCATTACTTTGATTTGAAAAGATGTCAATGCCAACCAGTCTTGTATGTAATAGCAATAAATAAGGTGTCATTGTCCTAATCTTATTTATTCACTTTATGGCTGACTTATATGCACCTAATGTAAACAAGCAGTAAAATTGTGTCTCATTACTGATAGGAGACCTCTACTTTATATGGGGCTCTACGGGGAAACCCTAGATCCAGATAGCCCTAGATCCACATCATCAGCTTTGTCATACTACAGTGGATTAGGCTAACTGACATGATTTAAATTGAACATCTTTTGGCTGTTCATTTTGTGACAGTGTGAATGAGGTACTGTAATATGTGTCGGAACAAAACAAAGGATGTGTCCATTGTTTGTTGCACAGTACGATATTTATTTTGACAGGATGCAAAACCATTCAGTGAAGAGTTATCCTAGACAGTCGATGGCATATGAGTATTCATGTTTGGTGCAAACGTCAAAGACATAGAATTGTCCGGCCTGTGGACATTTACTTGAGAATCAAGTATTTTGCCGCTGACTAATTATCATTCGTCAGAAGAAAAAAAGTTGTCTAAGTGCCTTACTTTGATACATACTGTAGTGTGTATCAGCACCGTATTGCACACTACGTGGACATAGCCAAATGATGTATGCGTTCTTCAATGCTAATTAGTGCTTTTACATATTTGTTATGTCTCATTGGCTACAAAAACAGTTTTTGTAATGAAACTGTTTACTACATACTGTAACATCAGGAATGATCAGAAATTACCCATAAAGTCATCAGGGCATCGCAGATTGTTACGAGGTATTTTCATATGGATATTTTCTTGTTGTCATTCATCACTTTTGTATGTTTTTCATTGTTTTTCTTGCAGTTTTGGTTTGTCCTGTTTCTGACAGTTGCATATTAGGAGGAGAAGATGACGACAGAACCTTTTGGTTCTCAAAGGTGTGCCTCAGCAGTAAGTATAGGAGCTACTGATTTCTTTAATTCAGTAAAGAAGCATTCCCATGACATCTGTGCTGTACTAGAAAGATACTGCCTGCTCATGCACAGACTGTTTTGAGGTCAGATTTTGCGTCTGGTTGCATTTTGGACTTGTGATCCTGATTGCATTTGCAGATCAAAAAATGTCTCTGGACTTGGACTTTTTTTAGATCTGGACTGCAGACAATCCTGTGGTCTGCTTGAATTCCCATTCAAGTCAGATCTTACAGGTATATCTCATTGCAGTCTCAAAATTTTGATTCTTAGTATGTATGTGCAATAGGGAAACATTGTTAGATCTAGACATTGGTCAAGTTTGGGACAGTTGTGGTCTGCTCATGGCACTTCAATATCACACCATGTGTGGCTCACAGTTTCTTGTTATGACAATCGAGCTTCAAATCAGATTTTAAGCATAGTTAGTAGAAGAATCTTATCTCTAATCAAAAATTGACTTGACTAGCACACCATAGTAAATATTTTGTTTTTCTCATTAATTTCCTGCAAAAAGATATACAGTACTTTGGTCCTCATTGTATTTAGAGTTGTCACCCCCTGACTCAAAACAAAGAACAAAGGAAGTTGAAGCACTATCTGTGTGATCTTTTGTTGATAAGAAATGCATACAAGTAGAGGCAAATTTGTACACGTCATAGCATTCTGCAAGCCTATTCATTAGCTCAAATGGTTTCATGCCTTTGCTTCCTTTGATCAGGTGACATTGCATCTTTTGTGATGATACAACTCCTGTCATAAAACTTGTCCCCCCTCCCATCCCCCTTCTGTCATCACCTCTTACACCCTCTATTTTGGAATTTTGTCCTCTGTCAGGTACCCCTCTACAGTTTTGGGACAAGCCATGTGGAGCCGTCCAACCCTAAACACTACCCCGAAAACCAAGATGTGGAGAAGTTGATGCAGAGACCCCAGCGTTTTTCGCTTCCAAACCTTTCCCTCAACGAATCGCCTCCATCAACTCCGACGCATCATTTTGGGGAGGAGGACTATGAGAGTAAACAATGACTGTCTCCTACTTTTCAATATACAGTAGTTGTATTTGTGTGTATGCAGCTGTATGAGGCTGTGGTGGTTAAAATGGGTAACAGTTTAACCGGATGATTGATTGATTAACTTTGCCCTGGGACTTATAATGTTGAGAGACAACATTTTATTAGATCATGTTTGCCTGATCAGAACTTTTCTCATGTTTGAATAAAATATACTGATTTCATATTGTCAGCATAAGACAAAAAGGGAGGTTTCTTCCTAAGCTGAATTAATGGCAAGTACCTTTCACTCCCATTTTGTGTGTGTCAACCTGTGTGTTAAACCTGTCAGTTAGGAGAAGTTGTTTAATGGTTTGTGGATTAAATGAAATTGCATGCCCTATTGCAGAATCTCCTTGCCAACTAGTTTTTACTTTATCTCTCCACACAACAGACTCTATCATCATTTTATTTGAGTGTGTTTAAAGCTGCCATATCAATCTGTGTTAAATAACTGTTGATAAACGTAGTTAATTAAAGGAACCTGCTAACTGCCAGGACAGTGTAATTTTGTATCTGTAGTCTACATGTGTATCAGGCAGGCTTAAGAACCAAGATGGATCTTTGCGATGAGTTGTGACCCTAATTTTGTCCACATTGAAATGTTCTCCTGCAGGCCATCGCTCCTCGGACTTGCACGTCCATCACCCGCTGAGTCAAATTTCACGCAAGTCGAGCTCTCACTTGATCAAGTCTGGCTCCAAACATGGAGGCTCATCCAAGGCTCTTCAAATGAGAACATCCAGCAGTGGGACCGTAGTGAGCGACGCCATCGGTGTAATTCCAGAAGCCAATGAAGATGAGGAAGACGCCGGAAAAGCAGAAACTCCGCAAGAAATAAGGAGTATACCAAAGGTAGTCCTTGCCTCCTTGTTTTCTTATTCCTCCTCTTATTTCTCTTCTTAATACCTTCATTGTACTGCCTTGTGCATGTTCTTCTGCTACTCCTGGCACTCTTGCCTCCCTCACCCCTGTAGATCGTGTTACAGTTTTTCTCTGACTCATACTCTCGCTGCTCCCACTCATGTGAGTCATCTTAATCCTGCTGCTTCTCTTACTGCATCTCTTACTCCTGCTGTCACAACTTGGGTTGTTCTGCCTCCCGTGCTTCCCCTCACTGCTTCTGTTGATCCTACTCTTACCTCTACCCTTCCTGTAAGTCCTCTCCGCTGTTTTTCTTGTCCCTTTTTTGACACTTATGCTCCCCTTTAAGCAACAATTAGTGAAAAATTGCTGTGACATATCTGTTGTTCTCAAAGCTGCCCATAAAGCTGTGCATGTGTATAATGAGTGGACACTGTCATGCATGACTTCTCTCCTCTCTTACCTGTCTCCACACAACTACTGCAAATTCCAATACCGTGCTAAAAAAAACTGGTAACCTTAAACTCTACCTTCACCCTAGCCCAAAGTAGACCAGCCCGTCCTTCCCAAACTACCACCCAAACTATAATAAACTTCTAGTGTGTGTTTTACACATTTTTGTAATATGTCATGTTAGCGAGGACTGCCACCTTTGTGGATACCCTTTGCTTATATATTTAGTAAGCCTCATTCTGTTGATTGGGATAAGTATCTTTCAGGGTTTTTCAAAGGGATCCTTTGCCTTCACTGGCGTCCTGTTTTGTTCGCGTCCTTTTTGCTAGCGCAAACTACCCCTGGGAATTTGCTACAGTATGTACTAGTCAACATTTAAGGCCAAGAAAGTCGTGTGATGCTGTTGCTTTCTTTTTTCATTTTTCTTTGGGTGTAATAGGCTGCCAGTTGTAAGGGCAATGGATTTGACCTGCAGTAGGCCTCAGCTCTGTGCTTTCAGAATCATCTCAATTTTTCTTTGGCATTTTTCCCCTCCCGCCCTCTCATCCTTGTCTTTGTCTCATCTGGTAGTTCTCTCATGTTTGCTGATCTTTATTTTGGTGCTTACCCTACTTGCTCTGCTGCACCGGTCACTGCTCCTCTTCCCTCTTGCTGCTCATTGTCTCTGCCCTTGCCCTATTTTTGTTGATCTCTCTTATTCCTAGTCCTGCTGCTCTTGAACCTTCCACCCATGTTACTCATTCTACTAATTTTGCCTCAAGCATGCTACCTTCCCTGATTTTGATCTTCTCTTTCACCTTCTACTAATTTGGAAATTGTGAACAAACCACCATAGGAAACAGAACCATGAGAATATATGTTTGTGTATGTACCTACAGAAAATTGCCATATATTGTCAACTTTGCTCACTATTACTTTTGCTAAGGTTGATATTGTATGAAAATTATATTATTTTCATACAATTGTTTATATATTTAACTGGAGAAAAAGAAAAGTAACAGGTTTTGACTTTCCTGTCAATCATGAACTGGATTGACAATAGGGCGTCTTTTCTTTTGACTATTATGCATAAGATCACCTCTTTTCCAAGTATTAATATCAGATTGCAGTGTGGCTTCCAACCATATTTTTTCCATTGTTAGTTTATGCTCAAAACTGGTGTTACTGTAATTCAATCTGGCATTATTACGTACTGAGATAAAGTTCAAAAGCATATGAGTTCCTAGAACAGCGGTTGGTTCACTTGCATTTTAATAACTGAATAATTTATCACCAGTTTCTGCAAAGTGTGGTTGCACCTTATAGTGTGACATCAAAATCAATAACCAAAGAGAATTAAATGCATCTGAAGATTAGGTGTTACTGGTCTTGCTGACAGTGTGCATTAAATCATTTACACTACACTTAAGACTGCACGATTTGCATCAGTCTGTATTATGGGCACTTTGGGTGTTCATTGTGAATATTCTGTTTCCACTGCTGTCTTTTTATGCCTCTCCCCCCAAAAAAGAAGTTAAAGGGAAAAAAAAAACAGCAACAAAGGAAACTACATCTGTGTCTTATTCTATGTATTGGCCTTGGCCTGGTGTGAGATGCAAAACCAAAGTCCAGAGTGAAAAAGAGTAATTCACATCGTAGACATATACTTACCCCTTGCCACACTACTGCAAATGAGGGAGGGCGAGGTCAGTAGAGCATAGGTCAAACTGATGCAGTAGTGTGGCAAGGGGTAAGTATAGTCACTCGTGAATACCCACTTCAGTGAGTTGTGGGGATTGTGCTCATGCCACACAATGGAAAGTACAACTAACTGATGCATGTTAAGTGATGTTAAGAGAGGCTATACCTCAACTTGAGTGACAGCCATTCATAACATTCACTTGACTATTATACTCTGGAACACCTGTAAATCAATTACATAGGAAAAAGAACATCAAAGTAAGCATTCAGAACACTCAAACATACAATAGCACAATCAAACTTCCGTAGACTCGTCATTACAACCATTTAACATATTCAGTGAGATTGCACCTGTTCAATTATTCTGTGGCTATTTATATTTACATGTGTTTTGCATATATTTAAGTTCACCATCGGGGACCCCGACGTGGACGATGAGAATGCAGATTCAGACTTTGAGGAGGAAGCAGCGTCCTCTCCCATGGTCCCATTGGTGGTGGTGGAGGATACAGAGGGTGATCAGCTGGAGCTAATAACACCAAAGGAAGAGGACCACCATCATAGACACCACCACAAGCACCACCATAAAGAAAGGTAGTCATCTTTTAGTGTCTACTGTTTGCTTTAGCTACGTGGATAGGTAATTACTGTGAGGAGGTGGATTGGTACTCACTGTAAGGAGGTGGATAGGTGCTTACTGTAAGGAGGTGGATAGGTACTCACAGTAAGGAGGTGGATAGGTACTTACTATAAGGAGGTGGATAGGTGCTTACTGTAAGGAAGTGGATAGGTAGTTACTGTAAGGTGATGGATTTGTACTTACTGTAAGGAGGTGGATAGGTACTTCCTTGGAGAATTTTGATTGCTCCTACTTTGCACTGTGCTCTTTTTTTTCCAAAGGGGCCATGAACATTCATTGTTACAGAGGCCAAGGGTAGAAAAGTGTTAGCAACAGCTGCTTTGTGTTTGTGCCCGTTTAATTTCAAAATTGGATTCCACTTTAAAAATTAACAGAGAGTTGCATTGTAAAGCATACCGTGATGGATGAGGGGTTGTCATTTTACAAGGGTAGTATGGCTGGTTTTCCTGTATTTCACATTTTTCGGGGCAAAGACACATTATGGCACACAAAAGTAGGATGTGAATTAGAAACATGTAAGTCAGTGTGTATAGCTCACTACATGACTGTTTTTCTTTCCATTTCAGTGGAGAAGTGAATTCCAAATGGCCGACGTAGCACAAAACTTGAAAGTATAAAGACAGAAAACACCACAGATTTCAAAGAATACATCTAAAAAGTGAACAAATTAATGCAGAAAAACGACGTGTTTCAAAAGACACTGCTTTCATTGTCAGGTACAAGCTGAAGTGAACTCCAAACTGCATGGAATTTCTTTGCAAATTGCAGAGAAAGAAGAAAAAAACATGAGAAAAGTAGATTAATTGAACAAAGTGAACAATGGACTATCCAGATGTTTGTTTAGAAGTGAATTCATGTAAACACTCACACAAAATTAGTTTCTAGAGATGTTCCTGCAGTCCTCTTAAAACTCTCAGTTTGTGGCAACATCTCGTGAATGGGATCCTTCAATGTGAATGCTCTCTGCTTAATTATGCATGTATGGGTGTGCAAGATGTCTGACAAGAGATATAAACCACAGGAGGTGCTGCGCATACTATGATCTACTCATGGATTGAAATGACTGTAAAGGCATTGCTACATTAGCGGAAATAGTTTGCTAACCCTCAGGTAGAATGCACTGAACATCAGGACTGTTGCCATAGTAACACATCTGTGTATTTTCCGTGTCGATCATTACTAGGTAGCATTCTAGTCATGATATGGGATTGAAAAGAATTCTTTTCGAAAAGAATCACACGTTACTTTCATTTTCTCATTGGGAGTGTCACAGTAGCAGTGTATGTAATACATTTTCCTTTCTCAGTCATCCATTCATAAATGCTGGAAGTCTAGAGTAGGAGACAAAGTCCAGTAGGTATGTGAAATGGTGTATTGTTTTCTTCAAATAGCTTTGGGCCCAGCTAAATGTGCAGCAAGCCAATTTTATTAAGCAATTCATTATGCACTGTTTTCAAAGATGACTTTGCATTCTGTTCTGTTGAGAGTAAAAACTTTAAAATGGAACTGGGAATTACAGGAATATGTCTGGCTGAATTCTTTTCTCTTTCTGATTTATTTTCTCTTTCTAAAACTGCTACACAAAAACATATAGCAATTATTGTTGAAGCCATACACTCAGATCTGCCAACTATCCTGATTTTGATAGGACAGTTGTCAGTCGTGATGTTTGAACAGAAAGACCTCTGGAAAGCAGTATGTCCAGAATTCATAAACTTTCATTAAAGAGGACAGATAGAAGTGGAAGAAAAAAGCAAAAACCCTTTTGTGCTGTAGCAAATACTGTAATGTAAAGTACAAAATGTTAACATTGTGCTGTGTACAGCATATCTGTCAATCAAAACAAGATTCATCATGCGATTGTTGTATGTAACAATGTGCCCTGTTGACAGTACACCAGCCTACAGTAATGATATGATAACCAAGTAGCCACAGAGCTAGGCTGCACATTTGATGATGTTACTGCATAGACTTTCTTTTGGCAAGCCTTACATGCACAACGTTTTCCCAGGAGAGCATTCAACTGGGTTACCAATCATATATATAGTTTCTAGTCCCTTTCTTATCTAAATTCCTGAATTACCTAAGAATTCAAGGCATTGACAAAATATTGATTATTTAAATCTTAGGAAGCATTACTTCTGTATCCTGCCTGTACTGACTGCTTTTTTTGATAGAAAGAAATAAACTTAGTTTTTTAAGTGTCAGTATTTGCCAGCCAGTTTTTATTGAGGGCTAATAAAACTCATCCTTACATGCTTGACTGCTATTAGATTCAGGAGTTTCTGGGGCTTTGACCCCTGAACGTCATGGATACCATCCATATTGGTTTAGTGCTAACGATGCATGTGAAGCACACACTTTCGCATTTTATCTTGTACGACTTTTGGGAGTTGAAACTTTGGCAGCTCTGTAAACTGTACTGGCTATGAGTAAGCAAATACTGTCATCATTAGCATGTGATCATTTCCTTGCTTCTAGGAATAAATTTCCAAGAAGTTTCAAAATTTCAGACAGTGGCTGGATTTTGTATCTAAATCTTAAAGATATAGTTTAATGCAATTATAATAATGTATCTATTCTCACACATACAAATTCAGATTTTTAAAACTATATGTGCAAATGTAATTGCAGTATCTGAAAGTTTAAGTGCATGTTTGCAAAAATATTCACATATACTCTTAATTTAAACTGTTGGTTAATGCTTGTACTGAGTACCTACCCCAAAATTTCTTTACTTGGTCATGAAATTGCCACCTGGATCGAAACTTTCACTGCACCAAAAATTTCAGGTTCTAAATTTGCTACCAGATCCAAATTTTCACCAGACTAAAGATTTCAGGACTTGGTTGAAAATTGCCACCTGTGTCCAAACTCTTACTGGACCAAAACTTTCATCACTTGGTTCTAAAATTGCCACCTGGCTCCAAGCTTTCACTTTATATGTTTATTGCATATGTGACAAAATTTAGGATGTATGCCCAACACTTTATTGTCATACGTGCATGTAAGATACATGCTGTTACATTCAGTGCAAAGCCAAATGTAGTATCATGACTCACTGCAAACTTGTAGCCCTATGTAATTTATATTTTCAGGTACCCAGACTGACCATTGATTGCAGCTTCCTGGTCCAAATTTTAGACTCAGTGGAAGCAATAATAGTTGTCTACGTTTATCAGGGAATAAGTTACCCGCTATTGTATCTGGCTTCATTTAGCCCCACAAAATAATCAAAATGCTATGCAAATGTCTGCAGCAGACAAAAATCCCATGTTTAAGTGTGAGAATTTTGAAACAGTTAACTATAGATATCTCAAGAAGACCTCAAAACAGCTAATGCAAAATGTGAGAGCTAATTTATTGCCTGCTCATGTTACTTCATGAAACTGAGATATGGCATCACATGTCTCAATTGAAAAAAAATTGTTTCCAAATATAAACTATTCTGTCAAAGCAGATGAATAAGTGCTCAATGTATATTAAAATTGCATTTTATGTTATCAGCCGGTGCATAATATAAGTTTTGAGATGTCGTATTCACTGGTGGAGTGTTCCTGCACACTGAACCTCGTCATTCATTCTTAAAATGTACATAGTGAACAGCATACTGGACTTCATTGCACACTTGTCTACACTTAGTCCTAATCTGAAAATTTTGTGTTACTGTCCCTGTATCTGAAATGGGATAGTCATGTTTCCTTTGAGAGGATTACAGTAGATTGCTTTAGGAGAGAATGTCTTCCTTGGACAATGACGTGTGGCATTCTTTTCTTCTTATTTCCAGAGATGGGAAGCATCACCATCATCACCACCACCATCATCACCATCACCACAAACATCACCATGGACATCATGGCCACCACCACCACGGACATCATAGCCACCACCACCATCACCACCACCATAACCGGCAGCACATGGACCCTTCAGATCTCTCCGTCCGGTGGCAGCAGGGAAGCCACGTAGAATTGGCCGACTTGGATCATGGGAGCGGATTCCTCCCAACAGAGGAAGATGAAGCTATGATGTTGAATCCTGCCGATTTAGAAGAGATGACAAGTGAGTCAGAACTTGAGGAAATTATTTTGCCTTTGAAGGAAGGGGGATTTGGAATTTCTAGAAGTTGCCCCGAATTTATATGCCACCGATGAATTGTACCTTAAAATGACAAAGTGTTCCAAAATTGTTCTTGCAACAGAATGTAATGAAGGTAGATGTTACCCAGCCATTATCATAATAGAAAGATAAAGTCTGACATTATCATGGACAAGTTTGGCAGTCATTGTTATTACTTTCATTATCTATTCATGAGTCTACACAATCACTTTGGGTCATAATATTTCATTCTCAAGCAAGTAATGGAAGTGGTATTTCGCACAGGTCATAAAGTAAAAAAGGAAGCAAATGTAAAAAAAAAATAAATATAATGCATTTCCAGCCTCATAAAAATAAGGGATACGAGAACTACCATTTTTTAAATTGGAAAAAGAGATTTGCTATGGATGTCTCTTGGCAACTTAAAATGACAAACCTCCATGAATGGTTTTAAAAAATAATTAAAAAAAAAAAGTAAAATTTTACTGTATCCATGTAGTATGTTGTGGAAAGATTTTTACTGAAGTGGTGTAGAAGTCTGTGGCCTTGACATGACAAAACAAGTTCGTTTTGTCATGTTCAAGGCTATTGGTACATTTTCCAAAGTAAAAAAGGGGCTTAGATCATTAGCTGGGGATGCTTTGTAATGATGTCTGCAAATTAATCCACTTTGATGTAGTTTGTGCCAATTGTGTCAAGCCCTGCAGTGCATACACAACATATATAGGGGAAATTTGGCTCCAGAATCCAACAGAGAGAACAGTTTTGGTCATTTTCTGGAGAACACAAGCACCTGATCAAATTTTGTGAAAGCGTGTTTTTAGTTCAGATTAAGTTTGAGATGCTTCAAAATACTTTGCGGCCATCTGACAGGAATGCTCTGGCTTGCAGTGGAGAAGAAAGAAGAGAATAGGCTTGGAGTTAGTTTAGTATTTGCATGGTAATCTGTTCCTACCTTATACTTCACCACTTTTTCTCCCAGCTCATCGATTCGGACAAGTTCCCGCCATGGGCAGGCCAAAGGTCAGAAGATCCCTCTCCTCCTTCATCCATGTATCATCCAAGTCAGGCTCCAAAGTGGACGTCACCTCCGATGAGGACGTTAAAGCGCCTGCCAAATACCAGAAGAGGAAAGTGACTGATCCTAAGAAGAAATATGATCACACGCCTCATGAGGTGATGATTTAGGCCTTAAAAACTTGTGTTTGGTTGTCTACATATAACATGTACAGAAAGGCAAGAATGGTTGGAATATGTCACAAATGGAATAAGCAACTTTTGGGGTGGGAATCTGTAGGGGAGTATCTGAAACTATGTTAACATAGGTATACACTGCTCCAATGACTATCTTTTCAAAACTTCTATGCCTGTATCTCACCTTCTGTTAGAAAATGGCCAAACAGACTATGGACAGATCCTGTAAAAAAAAGTATCTCAGAGAGGTCAAGTGCAGAATTGCCTAGAAATCACTTTGTTTGTTGGTAAATAGCATAATTTTGCTGAAAAATACTGTCAAAGGTCATGGTCATTGAAGAATAGCACTTACTTGAAGCAGTCGAGGTTCCCATACTTTGTTGTGTATTAGGATGAGAAGGAGGATGATTAGGGGTTGTCTTTGGCTATGAGTAATGTCAAATGTTACCAGTCATGGTCACTGTCACAGTAGATAGAGTGGGGAAGATATGTAGGGACAGGTAGATTGCTTGTTTTTACTTTTGTCTATATTCTAACTGTACTGTTGGAAAATCTGTGATATCAAAGTCGATGCTTCACAATTATTTGGTCGCCGACCCCAGATATCCTTTGCGATCATTTTCCATTTCATCCAAATATTTGGTGGCAAAAATTGCCATTAAATCACCAAAGTAAAAACTCTCTTTTCAGATTAGAAAAGGAACTGAAGTGTCTCATACGTCAAGTTTACGTAAAAACTTTGTCCCCCCCTAAAAAAAACAGATGTAGGCAAACAATTATTACCTTTGATAGGCCTTAAAGATATCATAAACAGTTGATATTAAGACTCAGGAACAGACAAGGGAGCAAGTTACTACTGGCTAATGTTAAGTGGTGATGGGCTGAAGTGTATATTCATTACATAAAATAGGGAAACTGACAAGGAACTCTTGTCGCTACAGTCTAACTTTATTGTCTATTATTCAACTTAAAGTTGTGCAATTGGTGAGAGATAATGTTGAGAGACAATGAAAAGAAG
>VJOZ01068379.1:0-11307 GCA_009801055.1 Stichopus horrens
GGAGCTTAGGGGAAGTTATAGGGTCTTGACTGAGCCTAAGGGTTCACCCTCCCCTTTTAAAGATTCTTGCTTACCTATCGTCTGCTACAGGCGATATTGTGCTACATTTAGATCATAGATTTGAATTGACTACAGCTTCAGAAATATCTATTTTATAAGTAATGATTTTAATATCATCATGCACAGTATTGGAAATTATTGGTGAACTCCTCCGCCTAAACCAATGTGATTGAAGTCAGTTCTTGAGTGCGGTCATTTTTATCATGGAAACACATGTCGGGTGCTATTGTGCTTGACAGTGGGGTTAATTTGAACTATACCTGGAATTACGGGGATGCGTTTCCTTCCTTAAATTATCCAAATTGCGAAGCCGTTGTAGTGTATGATATGACATCTCTCGGCTTTTTTTCCGAAAATAGCAACGATTTCATTAAAGGACCAAAAATCCCGAAATGTGACGGTGATGTTCGTTACTTAGAGTACTTCATGTTGTGAGCCGTATACTCTCTCGCGCTTGAATATTTATAGCCTCGTGCTTTGAATTTGTGGAGATATAGAAATTAACCACACGTCATAGCTGTAGGGTGCGTTTTATGTGCAAAACCAGAAAGTTAGAGTGGACCCTCCGGAAAATAATTACAGCAAATACCGTACTCACTTTCATGCTAGTGGCTCTTTCAGCTGAAAAAAATTGTCATGAAGTGCTTTCTTGGCGTGCACAGACACTACACTTCGTAAAACAGTGAGACACAGGCACGTTGCACCGCACAATCCCCTGTAAATTTTTGCGGGAGCTGAGTAATCTTTCACCTCAATGAATTTGGTGCCGCGCGCAAGCGCGCTGCATGCAGAAAGCTGTGACCACATCAAAACAAACGACAGTGGCGTCAACTTTTATCTTTTATTTCCGGAAGTACTGTATACACCATAACTAAACCATGATCGTTTGGCTTCTAGATAACATAAAACGCTTTTCTTACCCTTGACATGACTGACAATTAAAAATGGTAATTCGAAGATAGCGTCGTACTTCTGTAAGAGTTAATCGCGCAATGATTGTCCCAATTGACTTGTCCAACGTTACGCCAGTAGGTCATGGATGAACATGAGCCACATGTAGTTGAGGTAACCACTGGTTCAGTACCAGACTTTTATATACGTGGAGTGGACGGTAAGAAGATACCTAGGTGTAGACTTTCAGGGTAGTACTTAAAGGGATTGGTCACTCAGAAATAGTGATTATTTCATCCAATTTGAAGATATTTTTCTCAAGTTGTAGCTACAAACCATATCTCAAATTCTCAATAGCATGTTCAGTAGAGGCTATGGATTTTTTTGTAAAAGAACTATCCATTTCAAAATGGTGCATTGAATTATGGGACTTTGTGATGTCAGACAGGCACAACTGCTTGAATATTTTTGTACTTCTTCGTAATTTTTAGTATCTGAAAAGAAAAATTGTGTAGTTAAAGAGATGTGGCCTTAATTATCTTAATATTTTAACTTAAAATTACATTGCATCACATTGTTTTATAATGTATCAAATGTAAATTTTCACTTGTGTTAATTTTCAAGATTAAAAATTCCTTCAATAACAAAGAAAAAAAAGACTGCTTGCAGTAAGATTCCACTGTTACGTGGCATTTTTGTAACCTTGAGCTACTTACAAATCTTTCTCCACCAGAAATGTATTTCATTAATAATTATTATCTTGAGTTATGAACAAGACACTGTAATCATGGGTTTAAAATGCCTGCAGTGGAAATATCCATGCATTGGTTGACATAACAGTATTCTGAAAGCAAGTGCAATTCTAGGATGGTGTGGGCTTGGTACTCTCTCCGATTAGTGTTAATTGAAAAACGTTGAGATAGACAGCAAGCCCTGGAGAGTGTGGAAAATTACCAGTTCCAGGTCTCACAAGACATTTGCTTTTCTCTCTTTTTTTAAGTCATTAGCTTGTCATAATTCAGTCAGTATTTATATAAATCAGTAAGAATATTTGAGACAGGCCTGCATTTACAATTGTTCCTACAACTTATTCACCTCAGGCCCGTATGCAGCTCTTTCAGTGGGGGGGGGAGGGTTGATTTCACCACAAGTGGAACAGTTTACCCGAAAATTATGACTAACAAATTAAAACTCATTGTATACGTTGCTAACGTAGGCATACTATCATAGGCTGAGCGGAATTCCAGATNNCCCCCCCGATACAGGCCTGCACTTTTACTACCTATTTAGTCACAATGTTTTCTTACGTCATTAGTTGGTATATTCATTCTTCTCTAAAGAGCTGCCAAGACTCGTGTCACCTCCAGTTGCTGGACCAATATTTTCAGACGGTGTGGTCATCTCCTGGCCGGCGTGGAGTGATGAATCGGATGATGGAATCGGTCCCGTCACAGGGTACGGTCATATTAGTCGTATTTCTTGAGCCCTGCATAAGGGAACTCTATTAAAACTTACACATTAAAATCTGCGTTGCTTTAAAGGACTTGACATCTCTCTGCACACAATTTTGTACGTGACATGACATGATATCCTTTGAAACATTATGACCACTCACATTTTTTTGATTTTGAAAATGCTGAATAGGCTTGTGCTTTCATTTTGACAAAAAGTTTAGCGTATAACTTTAGTATATAATGATCTTACTGTATGCTCTTGTTATGGCCATCCAAGGTGTATGTGGGTCCAGGAAACGCAATTGGTGGCCTTACGGTACAGTTAAGAAACACTTGACACCGTACCGGGACACTCAAAGTATATTACTAATAAACTCAAATTGTAGGATGCTTAGGGAACCCCAAAATGTGCAAATTTCGTTTTGGAACTAACAATTGTTGTTTAACTCATCTAATAATCAACTACTGCAATGTATCTGTCTCGGGTATGAAACGTATAGCACTATTATTTAGTACATGTTAGAGTCCATTCTAGGAAATAAGTTGAAGAATTATTTTATTTGAAGATATCACAGCATTCTCTTTGAGTTGTTCGTATCATGACAGGAGAATAGTCTTCCTTCGAAGAAAAAAAAGCAGTGCCTGTCGTGTATTTATGAAAGATTTTGTGACAGTTTCTCAGCATATAATAGTGAGCTTGATGCAACGCAAAACATGTACAATTGCACTGTAAAATGTAAGGTTCACAAAGAAAGGTACGTGAATAAAAGCGACTGGAATGCGTTCTAGCAGAGAAGCCAACGCATAACCTCACCCCCAATCCTACCGGAAATAACTCTAAAAATAATTGGCAAGTACCAAGTATGTAATCGCACAAGTTCACCATTTTTGCCTGCGTGCTTCTTCAGTCATTTCCAAAATTCATAAAAAAATACGTTTCTTTAGTTAGATTTAGGTATTTTGTAAACTGTGATGACTAAATCAACAGATTAGCGATTGTAAAACTGCAAGCAAAAAAGGCACTCATAAGAGGCTCAACAACAGGTTTTGGGCTTACGTAACATTCCACGGTACTGAACACGGCACAAACAGTGTCATTTTTGTCAATTGAAAAAGAAAAAAAAACATCTTGTGAAAGAGGACATTTGAGTGAGAAGCGCAACAGCATCTTCCCAGTTACATTAAACGTCAACATTCATATACATGCATAATTAATATCTGATACACTGACAGTAGGCTAACTAAAAGGTGTTTACATCTCTTTCAGGTAGCAACAAAATATCCTTGACCTCTTTGTGATTGAGCTTAGCGATGTAGCAATTGTAACATGCACATGATTTCCATGAGTTCTTTGATAAAAACCATCACAATTGAGTCTAAGTGAATGGTAGAGATACATTGTAAATTCTTCCAGGATAGTGATTTCCTGCCAAAGGAAGTCGTACACGTTATCACGTTTGTTTGTACAAACGAACTAATTAGTGACTGTTTTCCAACTCTCATAAAGTGCTATCAATTGTACACATGAAAAGGATTTCCAGTGTACATGCAAGCCAACTAGGACATCATGATCATGTTCATTTTGAGGTCACATTGTGACATATATCTGTGTATGGGTCAATTAACTGTGCATGACTGTGATTCCACCCCTAAAAGTGAGTGGATTTTGGATACATTTAGACTACATGAAGACTAATAGCCTTGGCAAAGCCAAGAAATGGAATTATTGCAAGTATTTCTCCATTTTGTATGCTTCAGGAGATATTGAAAGAAACCTGCAGGCAAAGGGATTTGCATTGCAATTTACATTATTTGACAGAAGTTCCAGTATTTGTAAGCAAAGTTTCAGCCAATTACCAACATGTAGAACCACTTCTTCCAAATTCCTCACTTACATTCATAAAGGGTTGATGCTCTTTCGTCTTCTGAACATCGGAGCTAAGGAGTTCACAAGAAAGGTTCATTTCTGTTATTGTTGTAAGTAATCACACTACACTAAAGTTGTAAGTGAGGTATGTGCATGGAGAGTTACATTCAAGGTCAAATTTCATGGTGGATTATCATTGTAACCATGCTAGTGTTAACATTGTTTCACACTCCAGTCACATGGAGACAACAACAAATAACGCAATGGTCCGTTTAATATAATGCTATAATACAATAATTCATGAAAATGCCTACGTTTTGATAAATCCTGTGCCGGAAATATGGGAATGTAGCCTCTTCATCTTCCCTTTTCCTTCACCATTAGGTGAAACAATCCTTTCCAAATAATGTAGTCTCACATTCCCACAATGGATCGACTGTAGAATATCTTTCACAGTTTCGTCTTTAACGTCTATTTTTATTCAGAAAAAGAGTTCGTTGCAATTTTGAACTTCAAAAAAACATCCAAAGGGCAGATCTATGCACTGATGTGTACATTATGTTTCCTCTTTTGAGCAGGAAGCAACATACGTGGTCATTAGATGTTGCTAAGTTTTGTTTGCCTGTGTGGCCATATCAAAGCCATGCAGACTTTCATGTTCCTTTGCTGAATGCAGGAAGGAAATCTATGCAACGGCTATGGGTGCTGTGAGTGGGTGTGTGTATGTGGCACCTTGGCATGTTAAGAACAAGATATTAAAAGCAGGAAAACTTGCTTGAACTTCAAATTTGGTTTGCAGATATTCCATTGTGAGTAGGTTATCCCATTTGCTTTTCACTGAGGTCACGGCAATCCTATAGGCACCACATGTGAAAATATGGAAACCTTGTAAGAAAGATGTCTAAACTCACCTTCCCGGAACGTCAGTCTGTAACGTTGGAAGCTATTGCTAAGTATAGATGATCTAGGCCTATGTCATGCTTGGGGAGGTCAACGGTCCCATGAGGTCTGTAGAGGTCATAGTTTGTAAACCTTGTAAGCACGGTATCTCAAGAAGAGAGGGTTGCTGGAAATTCAAGCTCTGTGTCTAGCTTGTCCATTGTAAGTAAGTGATCTTTATTGTTTATCGAAGGCTAATGTGGTCCCCAGAGGTTTAAGGCTCGATAATTGTATGGAAGATATTACAAGAAATGACTGGTGCTGGAACTTGGCACGTAGAACATTCGTAGCTCTTGATGTGTAAGCGATTTAGGTCTTTACAAGGAGGCAAAATCAATTGAGGTATAAAGAGATCATGGTTTGCCATGATATCTCAAATTGGTGTAAAGGTTCTCCTGTTTTTCAGGAATATTGCCAAGGAATCACAAAGTCCGCTGACTTTCAGCTTTGGTCCGTTTCCTTTCAGACACATCTTCTGAACCCCTAATGGATAAGATTAAGGGACGAGTGGCCTCAATTTAAAAAAGTACAGTTCAGTCAGCTTAATTATAAACTTTCGTTTCAATTTGGATATTAAGCAGCGCAAAGGCATCAACATGCACTCTTTCAGCTTTTCTTTCATAGAACTTACAAACTTTCAATGAGAAAAAAATCCTCTCTACAAAAAGTCACAATAAAGGGGACAAAACTGGTAATTTTCGGTGACACATTTTTTGCAGATATCTTGCAGTAGCTCGCATTTCATCAGGTGACCCCAACGCAGAGTTCACAATCTCAGTAGATGCAGGAACAAACTTGACAGTCAAAGTTGGACCGTTGAATTATGGAGAAGATTACGATATTGCCATAGTTTGCTTAGACGGCGATGGAAACCCAGGAGAACCAAGTCCGACAGAGGACGTCTCAATATCTTGTGGAGGTAAGGCAATACTGTAATCTCTGATCTTGAGCAGACGACAAAACAGCAGTGAATTTGTGCAAACAGTCAACTTTACTAGATAAAAGCAATTATTTAACGGAACCAATTGTTTGAACGCTGCATCCTACTACTGGAGGCACCATCGTTTCTAAAATTGTCTTTAGAGGAGTGGTAGGAGAGCATGAAGAAGAGAGGGTCAGTGGCAGTTCTCCGCAGTCTTTCATTAATAAGCGTTAAGAATTGGTACAATATAATTCTCATCATGACTTTGCTTTTGGTGTATGTTTCCCTCCATGACGACCTTTGATATACACAAATTATGTAGACATTGCCTGATTCGGACTTTACGACGAAGATTTTTCAAAATCCTCCGGATATAAGACACTGTGAATTCAAATTTACCTAGAATGTGTGCGAGGAAATACTTTGCAACTGTAGGGAGTCGTTACCGACGAGGGTGTGAAAGGGGCTAGTTTTGGTGGACCATATAAAACAAATGAAGTTAGAAACTGTCCAAGATTAGTTTATTGCAATGTTTTATCCTCACTTCAACAACCAAGTTACAAGAAAAGTATTTCACCAGTATGTACGATCGACAGTAAATGGAGAAGTATCCGAATGAGATAAACAGATACATAATAAAGTGAATAATACGCGATAAAACAAAACATAAAGAAAGTGCATAACAGCTCTCTTTGATCTAATCATCCGTATTGAAAACTCAATCGCAAACCAATTACACACCAAATTCATCCATACAACACACAAGTCTTTAAAGGGCAATTTCACGTAACCAGGGAAGATGGTGAGCAGCTGGGAGTCCAGGTTCTGTTGGTATACTACATTGAAAGTTGTCTTGTAACCATTTAAGCTATAGGGTTACTGTCTACAAATAAGCAATGGCAGTGTTTGTTCTATTTAAACCAGAAACATAAAACTGTTAGCCTACAATAGTGCAACAGGGTAAATGTATATTGAATTTGTTATTGGTATCCAAATAAAACAGACGTGTGTGGCAATGTAAAGAACACTTGGACACAACTGTGCCTAAAAAACTAAGGGAAATAAAAACATCAGTCAACCCTCCATTGAATGGTTGTGGCCAAAGTAAGCCTACATTGTGTAGGTGGATACAACCAAATTATTGCATTTACCAAAGTGCACAATGATTCACGTACATTTCTTGAACAATTATACCTTTACAAATCCTGGTTTCAAAATTCAAATACGTGTGAAACCAAATTTTTTTAAGGATTTAACCGCGAAGAAGTTTGCAATGTATAAAAAGAAGGGAAACTTTTTTTCACCTATTTGGTTAAATCATATATCTCGATAGCATTTTCTTTTTAAATTTATGCTTTTAAGCAAATTCTGTTTAAGGTGGCACATTGCATAAAAGAAACATTATAGCAGTTTAAAGGGTTGTGAATTTTCCTGACAGTTGAGACACTCAGTTTACGATATCATAATTTACATTTCAAGGATAAATGTGCACTATAATGTCAAAGAACACCAAAGATACTTTGCAGTAATTGACATTTCTTAATCACGAGGCAAATTTAATCACATCTATCTTTCTTAACCAGAGTAGTATTCACACGTTGTGTTGTTACAGCCATTTACACCATAAGAAGCTTAAGTTACACTAACTAACAGGTAACTGAATAACAGTCGAGAGTGTTGTTCATAGAAAATTTGCAATAATATGAAGGATCGTATCAAATATGAAATAAGTAAGCTTTAAACCTAGAAAAAGTATGTTTACACAACGGAACGCCGAGTGCTATTGTGGCATTACGACAGGACCTGTTGATATCTTGTAACCAGTATGAGGTCTGTATTAAACATTGACTGTCCTCTCTGTGGGGATTTCCTCAAGCATACATGGCCGACCATCAGTATTTAATTGGTTTTAAATACCTGTGTGCAACAGAAACACGGTACCATATCCAGCCATCACTAAAATTTCTGAGTCCTTAATTGCATGCACAATAAAAAACAACAACATCATAACTCACTTCGTTTGAAAACTAACGAGCATCAATGCTGTGGTACCGTACTAACATACAGACTTCCATACTGGACTTATAATACCACAATTCAGAACGTGTCTCCCCACGGCAAAGTAAAATAAACATTGAAATGACATATGAAGGAAATCCAGAGTAAAGTTAACCAACTTTACTTCCCTTTGTAAATTCATATAGACACCGCAAGGTAATACTGTACTATATGTCTAAATGGCACCATCTGATAACTCTTATTTCAAATTGGTCATAGTTGTGTACGAGTTTCGTTTCAGATCGGATAACAACATGAGTAAGCTATTGAGAACCTACGTCACCCCGCTGGTCTGATAGGGTGATGCTCAAATATGTGCAGTGCGTACATGAAATACAGATTTCTATTGACCATATGCCTTTATAGCAGGGCAACGTACATATCGACAATTGAAATTATTGGGCGTGAGAAGTAACAAAAAAAAAAAAATAAATTGGTAGTAACAGATAATTGTTCATTACCCTACAACATTGAAAAGAAATGAATTTGAAGATTCACAAATCACCAGTGACGCCTTGTTTTTCAGTATGGAAACCAGATAGCCAGACGTCCAGATATGTCGAGTCTGTTAAGAATTTATCACCGGTCTCGTTGTTACAGGGATCCCCAGCAAATCAGAGCTGAATCACCAACATCAGACAGGGGCTTTTATGACAAAAATAAAATTGTTAGCTTTTATTTCACTCTATTTTTGGTGGAATGGAAAAAGAGGAAAGGAACATAAATGAAGGGTGGGGAGATGGGTGCAGATGAATGGTACCAAGCATCAGCAAGGCAAGATCAGTATTTCAGTTCCGTACTGAGCCAAAGAGGAGTGTACCTACACAAGTGTTAGTATGACATACTATAATGAAGTGCTCTTGTTGAAACAGTCAGAAATGTAATTCCCTTTTCAATTACACACTTTTGCCGGTCGAGGTGAAAACTAACATATCCTCTGCCATGATGTGAAAAATAGCTCAAGGAAACCTAGACATGTCTAATTGACCGTGATATTATTTGCTACTTCAATACTCACCGTGAGGTGATAAAAACGAACTAAAAACGATGAGGATTTTTTAACAAGATATACCACACTTATTCATTGTCTTAGTATGGTACGGAAAACTGGACTTTTAGTGCCTTCTATTCAGTATGCTTACAATGTATTCTTCTGCCTGTCCTGGATGATGTAAGTTCATGTTTCTAGTTGCTGGCATATCTTTGACTTTCCAATGGAATGATTTTTGTCCCTGTGGTTGTAATTTCGATAACCCTGCTTTTTCCAAGTTCCATTGTCAGTTTATATGTTATTTACTCTTCATTTTGCATTCCACCGCAGCCGTTGGACCAGTTACTAATGTAAGTCTCGTCTCCCATAGCAACGATACCAGTTACTTCAACATCTCGTGGATTCATCCTTTCAGCAGCAACAATTGTCAACCTGACAGCTACATGATCACATATGCAGTAATTCGTAGACTAGCCTGTCCGGATCCAGTCGACGACAGCGACGTCAATATCACGACGATAGTCAATATTGATGGAACGACGTATTTCTTGCAGGATCTGGAGTATCACGCACAGTACGAAGTTAACATTACCGGTGTAAACATCCTCGGACCGGGGGAATCTGTCACTTTTGTGGAAAATACTATCGACGGAGGTGACAAAACTTTAGCTTGTATAATTTCCGTATATTTCTTTATAATCTCTCTTGTTTGGCACAAACGGTGCAATATGTCATGTGACCATAGCACAACTTGTTCGTTGGTTCAAATTAAACATAAGGTTTAGTTGTGGCTCAAGTTAATTCAGCCAGTAGAACATTAGTTCACTGAAAGAAGTTGAGACCCAGATCAGGGGAAAAAGGTGGTGATTATCCTGATTTGTTGACTTCTTACATCAGCAAATGGAATCCATATGTCGTCTCCGTGCATGTGTGTATGTGACACTTTGCTTGAAAAAAATCTCTCATGAAGGCTGATCTTGAGGTATCTCATACTTGGTAAGTAAGTCCCACTACTTCAGTAGATAAACCCGATTGTTAAAGTTAAATTTTGGATCACCATAGGTCAAATTGTGTAAGCATTGTTAACACGATGCCGTATTTCTTTCTAGAAGTGAATTTGGTTGAATGTCATACTCGGCATATGGGTCCTACATTGTAAGAAGCAATACCCCGAAAACTTTAAAAATGTTTCTAAACATTTCTTTGATTCACGATGAAATTCCTTCCTTTGTTTTATCCTTAAGCTCCAATAGAATCTCCTGTGCCCTCACTTCAAGATGATTTGACAGCACCGGGAGAGCTGCGTTTCAATTGGACAGAGATACCCTGTGATAAAATACAGGGGAAGTTCGCTGTGTACTTGTCTGAAATCTACATACCGAATACTGCACGCCACAGTTTTCATCGTAACGAGGATATAGATAACAGAGAGACTGTATTTAGGGGCCTTGACGGTTGTACAGATTACCAATTCCGAGTCAGAGTCACAAATGTAGAAGGTGCAGGACCCTTCAGTGAGTTGATAACAGCAACAACTCCAATGGATGGTAAGTGGTTCTGATTCGGAAACTACTCACATTTTACATGTTAGCATTTAATGGACAGCAA
Organism: Stichopus horrens; assembly: GCA_009801055.1. Classification (NCBI taxonomy): domain Eukaryota; kingdom Metazoa; phylum Echinodermata; class Holothuroidea; order Aspidochirotida; family Stichopodidae; genus Stichopus; species Stichopus horrens. Next base: position 10,791 of record VJOZ01068379.1, read on the forward strand.
GAGAGGTCATTCCACGGGGAGAACATTTTAAGTGGAAGGAGTGTGTGTGTGTGTTTGTGAGGGTGTGCGTGTGTGAGAGGGGGTTTGGAGGATCCTATCCTGCACTGGAAACTTTGGTGTACACATCATCTCCATCATTGTTTATTGAAGAGATGCAAGAACTAATGATTATTCAGGGGACATTGTACATCGTTCATCGGACATTCAGGGGACATCAGAGGACATTCAGGGGAATCAGACAATAGACATACATTATTCGAATACAGTTTTATCGTTGGTTACAGAATGTAAGGTTACAGAAGTAGATTAAAAGACACACAGAATTGAAGCTCCTACAGATCCTGTTTTTCATACCACAAGTAAAAGATAGTTGTGGTATACGTCTTGATACCGACATCATCGTCTAAGGTCACTTTTACCACCTCACGATGAATCTATCGCACTCAGGTGACAAACAATATAAACATTGTTACGAAGTCGAGATATTATGAGCATAACATAAACAAGGACAGGTGAT
>VJOZ01068397.1:0-18357 GCA_009801055.1 Stichopus horrens
CAAACGTATGGAGGCCGGTATCAAATTAACGTATGCGACTGGAAGAAATTAAAGCTAGGACAGGTTTTTAATGATTTAAAGCTGTACAACACATCATGGGTGATAAATATGTCGTGGACTAAAAAATCTTTCCTTCTTCGCTATGCAATCGATTTTTATGATTATTGATGTTACCTTAGCTAACCCTAGCGAAATCTGAATAGATTTATGACTTTCAAGATTGAGGAAATAAATAAAGCAACCTTTTGGACAATGTCAAGATACTCTACCACGTGATGTTGTTATTTAATAGCATGTAACCATACAGAATAAAACTTACAAGAGAGACGGTATCGATGCTGGAAAGACTGAGTAATTTGGGTAAAGTACATGTGACATGTAATGTAACACCCAGCAGCTGTTGGATAACCGTCTTAGAAATTCACTAATAGGCCTAATACCTAATTTATCAGCCAGCACAGCAAAGAAATTGCATTATTCATGACGCTATACCATCAGTGAAGACATAGCTTCCACTCTCATCTACGGAAGCGAAAGAGACATAAAAAGAAAAAAGAGAGCAAAGTCTCAGCAAAATGATACTTTTTCCTAAAATTGCATTTTGACGATTTTATGAGCTCGTCAAAAGAACAAAAATCTTTGTTGTCATTTTGACGATATTCAAACTCTTTTCTAAATTAGAAAATTTTCATTTTGCAGAGTCAGAACTTCTCGTGAAAATGGTTTAATTCCTAAAATTGCCATTTTACCACGTCATAAAATGGAAAAAATCGGAAAATTGTTATTAAGTGCTGAGTTGAATCATTTTGTCAAAATAGCAAAATTTTGCTAAGTTGTCATTTTCTTGTCATCAACTTCTTCTCATTTTGCTAAGTTAGACCAAGTCGTCAAAATGGCAAAACTCAGAGAATGATTGCCGTATTGCCGAGTGAAAACATCAATCCAAAATGGCATAGCTAACGACATTGACACTTTGACGAGATCGCCTAACTCGTGAAAATAGCACAATTTGGAAAATTATCATTTCGACTACTTTATATTTTGGCAAAATGACAATTTTATTTAAATTTTGACATTTCGATGAGTTGTTCAAATAGGCATATGACAATAATTTTGTTACTTTGATGCATTGTTTGGTATCAACGAAGTGATAATTTTTCAAACTCGGCCATTTTGGCGAGTTTATCAAATCATCAAATTTCAGTTTTTTATCATTTTGTCGATTTAATTTAAGACATCAAAATTCAAATTGTAACTTTGACCAGATTTTTTTTCTTTTGCATAATCCTTCCACCTTTCCATAGTCATCCTAGCAAAAAATAAAAAATAAAGTAAAAATTAAATGGCAGGCAGACCGGACGCATACATGCCGGACTCTTGAATTCTGTGAAGTAGTCGACACTATTTTTCTTTATTTTTTATCCATGTTACGTTTTTTAACTGGCAGCACCAGTGGTCAATTGTCATGAAACCAATTGAACACAAACATACTTGTGCAGCAACTATTAGACAAGATGGAGATAGATATAAGTTTTACAAATACAGAAGAATGACATGACAAAAACGATATTGGCTAAACTTCAAGAGATTCATCTTTTCTCAAGTATGAAGCATGAAGCAAAATCCACATAGAAAATGATACCTTATGAGAGGAGTGTTTTTATTAATTAAGCTTTCTCATGTCAAAGCCAACGACGCTCCAAATGTGGCTGTAAAAAGACTGTACAAAATAGCCTATCGCTGATCTCTCATCATTTTCAGTATTACAGTGATACAGGCTTATGACGTTATATCAAACCTATATACCACAATGATAGACACAATCATACACACACACATACGTACACACACACAAAAAAACTTGGTTTCTCTTAGAGACGCATTTTCATGTTTTCTTCTTCCAGGTATTTATAATCTGTCCCAATTATCGAGTAACGATGGAATACAATCACGAAAGACATTATTTAATAAAGGAATTAATCTCCTGTGTCATTCTACTGAGTTTGTCATAAATGTAGTGATGAAAATTTGATAGATTCTGTTACAAAGATTAACATACACAGGGTGCACGTCACCATTAAGGGTCATCAAACACGTAATGCAACTACCTGAGGTATATCGAGTCAGTTTTCAACAGAGACCTACATGTGGCCTTAACATCAATATTCACTTTACTGAGATTTCTGAGGTTGACGTGTTCAGCTGCAATAAATTTGTCGATTTTTAAACAACTTCATATAGATTCCCTGAGCTTCCCATTGAAGACCTACAAGTCCAGTACAATAAAATCAAATCCCTTTTGTTTATGGGAGAAGCTATGGTATGAAACATTCCTACATTAAGCAGTAGACCAGTGACTATATACAGTATGTTGTCATGGGAGGTTGCATGATTCTGTTGTGAATCATTTGTAGCAAAAAGGAAACCTAGGCTAACTTCTACTTCTCTCTATTACGATGGCTCCTTTCCCTTTATCCATTCAAACCACCTTATCAACATACATTTGGATGGAGAATGTCTTCTTTCATTTTTTTTAAAATTTCATCAACAAACAAGGGAAGAGACTGCTTTTAGCTGGACTTGATCTAACCAAAATGCACATAGAAATCACAGAGGGACACATCAAAATTAGAAAGTCAAACAACTCGGTGATTCCTTGCGATATAAAAACAAGATGAACCATTTACCAAGTTTACTTGAGTAAGAAAAAGGATCAGGAGGGACAATTAAGTCCACTAAAGTACCCTGTGGAATGAAACCCAAACTCCCAAACCATGGTAATGCTAGATGTACTGTACTTGCTCAGGGCATTCTTAAGAGCAGTTCCAGCCCTTACTACTGTGCATCAATTGGGCATCTAATTACATCCAGGTACAATGCATTATAAGAAAGGAAGTTACAAAGAAAGTATTGATCCTACTTTCAAACCTTCTGGACTTTAAGACAATGACCTCTTGCACTTTTCCTCAAGTTTCTCAACTGCTGAAGAGAAATGAAAGGGTCGAATCCCAACCAAATCTGACATATACACCGTTCAGGGTTTACCTTATGTCAAAACTTAACTTCTGTTGGAACCTTAAGAAATATCAGCACCGATCAATAATATATTGTTGCAGAGTTAAAAGCTTTTTGCCTTCAAGAGATGAATACAGATTTGACTACTCACTTACAGTGAAATAAGATATTTGAAGGTCAAGCAATCTTTAATAAACCATGTTTAAAGGCCAATGGGATATCCACAAATGCTATGACAAAGAAAACTTTTGCCTTCAGCGAGAAATCAAAAAGCCATTGTTCTTAATTGAACAATACATGAAAGTGACAGTTTATAGCCTTTGCTTATTGAGAATTAGAGATAATATCACTTATGCAGAGGTTAGAAGCAAAAATTGGAGAAAATGAAGAACGTTGTTGCTGCATGATGCCTGGAAACTACTTTCACAAATAAGACAAAACATTTTGCGCCATATAACTGCACAATCTCCTCTGATGAATATGAAATATTTATAACAAGCTTATGAACACCAGCACTTTTGTTCTTCAGACACTTCCTTCAGTCAGAGTATGAGAGCAAATCTGAGAAATTGGCCTTTGAACAAACCAGAGCCATCATAAGACACGGTGATTTATTGGCTGTGTAACTTGTAGGATGATGACGACAAATAAAACCTGAAAAAGTGTGACTCACTCACAGATGTAATTCTCAAAAATATCAAATATATATCATCTTATGTATTATGATGGAATTAAACAATTTGGCACGTTGCACAGGGGTAGATTATGGTGAAAAAAGCAGCGGAGAAAAGCGGCTGAATAAAGGCTGGGACCACGTCAGAAATCCATTATCTGAAAGAGGGCAAACACAGCAAATTGAAGTGAAATAGATGTACTTTACGACTATACATATGATATCTGATTGTGCAAACCAACAAACTGCTCTGCAGCAAAATGCACATGTCAGTAGTTTTAATGCTACACTTAAAGTGATTGCATGTATACACAAAAGGTAAAAATATCAGAAATTCATGTCCAAAAGAAAAAAAACCAGCTTTCAGGTGGAAAATTCTGTCATGTGGTTTCAAGGTCCTATCAAGACGCCAAAACGGGCAAAATACAATAACGTACAGGTTGACAGTTTTTATTCAACTTGACCGTGCACTGCTTTGAACAAGCCTATGGGAAGTATACCGGTAATGAATATTCAGTTAGTCAAAATAGCTGATCACTGACATCACAGTGGGGCCATGCAGCACGAAGGTTGTTTGCAAATGCAGTGCTTGATTTCACTTAATACCACAGATGCGAACTAAAGAGCGACGACTTGAGTGGTGTGTTTTTGATATACTGGTGAGACCTGTACTGTTGCATAGCCATGTACTTTACTATGAATCGTTACTTTTCGAAGATGATTTCTTTTATAATTGCTTTTGAAAGAGGTTACTGTCATTTTTGTTTATTACATGGCATATTCCATTCAAGAACAACCTTTGTGAGATACTTGAAGATGAAAAAAAAAAAACTAACTACAACTAAACAAAATCTTATCCTTCTGGTTTCTCTGTACTCATGCAATCACTTTAAAAAGTCTGCACAAACTATTTTTCAAGCAGAGGGCATTCATACAGTCATTATTGTGCATGATATTTTGAGAGAACAACAGCTAGGGCAAATTCTCTCTTCAATTTAAGTGACAAAAATAAAGTTAGAAACACTCCCTCCCCCTTCCATTTTGTTATACCTTTCAATTCTGTGTTTCTCTTTGTGTCTTATACCATGTCTGAACATATCTTGCTGGTAAAATGACACGGCACAAGCTGTAGCCTTTAGTTCGGTCAACTTGATAACATGTACCAGAAGGTATAGATACTAAAGATGAAAGTTTGCAGGATAATCATTGTATAGTTTTTTTTCCCACTTCAGATAATTTCTCCATTCCAAGTGAAAAAGAATGTATACGTACAAGAAATTACAATATGAACAGAGAATTGAATGTTTAACAATGCGTTAAGGTTGTGGGACATCCATCTGGAATAGAGCTGGCTTCATTCACAAATTTTAGGGTGAAACCCATGAATGAAAATCCATTGGAATTGTGTTTATATATATTACCATTTGTGAGATATGGCTTCTCAAACTTTCATGAAAATGGGCATGGAGTGTTGCACAGTGTCAGTAAATTGTTTGTTCGGCCTATATATTGTCTCTTATTTACTCGCAATCTGACTTACATGTCAGTATTGTGACATCAATATTTGTAAAGAAGAAAATACAAGTTTCCAAAATAAAACACTTGGGGCATCTAAAATGGTCAATTGTCCTTGAAATAAGGTAATAATTAATTGATAATATTATAAGGGGATAAAATATGACACATCATGTGAATTTTTCTCTTGACATCACAAATTTGCATACTTAGATAATGTCTATTCATGATACAGGTGTAAGACAGGAATTTGCCAGTGAAAGTGTCAATATGTGATGGATTGTAATGGAGTTTGCAGCTGTTGTCAACATGTTCAATTATTAATACAGCCAATACTCCAATATGTCATTTTCTTGTCACTTGACTTTTCAGTTCAATACCTTTAATAGGGAACCAACAAGTTTGAAAATGAATTACACCATATACAATATGAGATATTTTACTGCTCGGTTGCAGTTGTAATACTTACCCTTTAACAATACTTTTAATGGAATCGATACAACCAGAGTGTTGAACTCCAACCATAACAGACAGTATCAGTAGCCCTAAAGAACCAACCAACCCATATGCTCCACGCAACCGCTTTTCTGGATCTGTGGGCAGAAAAATATGAGATATTTGTTTCCGAACACTAGGTTGAACTGTAAATACAACACCACGCAATACCAACAATAAAGCTTTACGTTCTTTTCCCCCTCCTTATATTAAATTACAGCAGTATACTTCAAGGCTCACTGAGAAGATTAAAGAAATGTAAATTCTAGTTCATTTGTTCCATTACATAAAACAACATAGTTAATTACATGTATTTATCACCCCCCTCCACCATACCACCAGTGGTGAGTGACATGGCTCTGGTGGCTGAGCACTCTATCCATGGCCACACGGCTGTGTTTTAGTAACCATAGTCGAAAAATCACATACACATCTGACTATGCATATATTCAAATATAGTGACCCAATCACAAAATCCAAAATGCTTTTAGTGAACTGGAATGTACAGAGTGTTTACATCTCTGAAGTCATGGCACAATGCTGCTGACTCAAATCTCTTGGTGTTGTTGGATTTCAAGGAGTGTAGGGTTTCTCCATGTAAACTGGAACCTGCATGTTTAAATCATCTTTTTCTCACAATTATTGCACTTTTTACGGTAGCCACCGTATGTTCTGGCATCATCAGTCTCGTACGTGAACACCCGGTGCAAACAAACCTCTGATGTACACACACATGAACATGTCATCACCATTGGTCACTGCTTAGATATTCTTCTCCCTCTTCCAAAGAAATCAAACGAGTCACCTCAAGAGTAGAATGTCAAGTTCATTCTTACCACCGGTGTAGTATCCACGTGCATATGAGATCCTGCCCAGAACCCACACAGCTCCCAGTCCAGCTGACAATCTCTGAAATTGAGAACAAGGAAGTCACTGAGATATGACAAGAAACAGTTGTCAACCCGGGCATATGCTTGATACATGCAAGACAAGGTTTATATTTTGGTTTAATACATTAAAGCAAAGTGACAAGTTTAACTTGCATGAACAGATATACAGCTTCTACTTCATTACATTTTATTCTTCTCCTTGAACCGTAGCCTGAAGTTTTCTTCAAATATTTACTACTTCTTGTAAAGTCTTTTCTTTTCTTCATCTACATTTTGTGAAGTTCTTTTAATGTAATTTCTGCATGTTAATGTCATTCAGCTATACAACTGTTTCACCCGCTCTCTAATTTTTTATTTATTGCCATTGTAAGTGAGGGATAGGGTCTACAGCAAAGTGCTCAGTTACACAGTCACACAGATTTACATAAAAGGGTGAACAATACCTGAAAGGTCTGATAAAATGACAATCAATGGTTGGTCACAAAGACTGAACCTGAAAGAAATCACTCTTTCATTTATCGAATCCACTCATGTTATTTAAACCTGGACATATCTTCCCATCAAAATCATGAAATAATTAAGAAATGTGAACAATTTTACCTGTCTTGTCCCAAGTTCAACAACTACATCTAAATTTTGTTGCCCTTTTCCAAAAATAAGTTATTCTGCTAAAATGGCTTTAACCAAGGCAACCAATGAAGTTGGTTCTTTTGGTTCCTGTACCACAGGGCACTTGTTTTAAATAATGGCTACAATAGGCAAATTCATTGCCAATTGCTCTTTGATTTGTTTCAGATCTTTGAAATACAGTCATTCAAATGCACAAAAAAGAAAATAGAAGTTTTTTGGGGATGAAAATTTTCAAAATATAGGCCAATACATAAGAGGAAAATTAGCCACAAAAATCCTAGACATATCTGAGGAGAGAGCTCTCAGTCAACTTTCATATTTCACACATGGATTGGCACATGGTGATGACAAGATTCAAACTTTTTACGTAAAACCTTAAATGTGTATTAAAGAGTACAAAGAAAGACTGACAAATTGACGCTGCATCTTAAAAAGTAAATTTTGAACAAATATTCCACCATTTGCCATGTAGATATCTTCCAATCCCTTTTATCCCTTTTTCTTCAAAGAGGAGGCGGCACCCCCCACTTCCCGTAGATCCTCCCACAGAATGGTGAGTTGCGAATTGTTAGAAGACCCCCTCACTTTTGGAGACGGATCCTCGCCCATGATTTTACTTATCTCATCTCATCAGTGCCACATAATAACCCAGGGTACAGTACATGATGCAGTGTGCACTCTGAAAGACTGACAGGTCTGAAATGAAGCTAGAAATTATTCAAGTATTTTTTGCTGTTATCCTTTACTTATTAATACTTCCAAGTGAAATATAAAAAAATACAAGAGCCTTTCATAGGTCATACAGTCGCCTTGATTGCAATAAATACCGGCACCCATTTTTACGTTTTTTTTTTTTTATAGGTTTTATAGGAATTGCAAGTTCGTCAGAATGACTTGCAAATCAGATCTGAATTAAGGTTTACTGATTTGGTCACCTGAAGACTAATCTTGTAACAAAAATAGCTATTTTGGACAATGGGACTGTTTACTGCAAAAGTGTTCCACTGACATGTCTCTACAGAGGGCGGTCACAAGGTATGTATTGATGACAGCCATAAAAAGGGATGTATACTAATGGAAATCTACATGCATACTGTACCCTCTGTACGGTATCGTGTTTAATCTTCAAATTTTGGTTTATTTAGCAAGACCTTTGACCATTAATTGATAACAAGATGTAGTCATTAGAACATATGTAGCATCTTCACACAGAGTAAACACCCAAAAGTATTCAGTGTGACTGTTTGTAGATACAGTACGAACAACTATTACATAGTTCTGTAAACTAACACGACACTTTGGCAGGGTTCCTGCTGAGGTGCGAGATAGTGTCTATCTCACCTTTGTCTGAGCCTAAATCCCACACAAAGATAAATCTTATGAGGGAAAAATCCTGCACACTCTTACACAGCCGAGGTCGTAGCTACAATTGTAAATACACACAATAAACTGCAATAAAATCTTTACCAAGTGACAATTCCCCACCCCCTTCATTTGGGGAATTCTAGCGAGAAATTTTTTTTAGAGAGGGTTTTCCCTCCTGTTTTCAATTCCTTAGTGCAAAACTGACTTTGACAGTACAGAAGTGTAACTGAATTAGAAGATAACCAAGGCTGTTTAATTCTACCTTCTTTACCTTCTGTAAAAGTGTTGACTTTCTCCAGTGGAGTTTCAGTAGGCCTACAGTACATGAAAATAATATGAACCAATCATCTCTTTCAATCTTAGAGATGTCTTTCTGTAAGCAAAGTTTTCTAAGTTCGAACACTATCAAACCCCAGTCAAGAATAATCACCGTGTCACAGAAGTTACCCTTGATAGTGACCAACAAAGGACGTTTGCTACTTTTGATACATTGAATTACCTGTCAAAGTTACTGTAAACTGCACACTATTGTCGTACTGTAAACTGCATTGCATTGCAGTACTTTGCGATATAACACATTATTGATTCCTCTACATCTAACTGGAGGCTGGGTGGTCACATGACATGCTTGACTCGGTACTATAATCAAGATCAAGTTCCACCTAAGTTAGTTTGTACTTATCCATGTCACGGATATTAAGAGCATGCTACAAAAATCATGACAATGAGTCAGCAATTATTGCACCGCAGTATGTCTAAGAGTGACGGGACTCAATCAGTCTGTGCAGTAAAGGTGACATTACATGCTGCAAACAAGTAATGAAAATTTCCATTTGTGAAATGGTATGAATAATTTAAATCCTTGAAAGATTGAACATTCTATTCCACTTGGTTTTGTCTCATTGAAGAGAACTTCTAATCTTTCAACTACTGAAATTATTTATACCATTGTGCTCATATACAATCATAAGTTGTACTCAATGAAATCATACAGACCACAATGATTCTAATGTACAACTGACTTGGTTTATACTTTGTAAGAGAGAATAGGTTGGAGCTATTAACTTCAAATAACTTGAGCACATGACCCCATCACTAGACTGTGGTACTGTTACATTACGTTTGCTACGTATCTAAGCTGCAAATCATGTGGTTGGTGATTCAGCTATACAATCTTGATGGTCAGAGAAATTTTATAAACATTTGCTTCTACTTACACTCACAGGTATACTGTAGTTTTGACTGATTGCAAACATGCACACATGAAAATGGTAAAGAACTCATCATGAACTACACCCTAAACTTAAGTTGCCTTGTAAGTCACATGATTCTCACATTTAGTAAGTCAGAGGTAAACTGTCATCGGCCTACTGTTTTTGTCTTGATTTGATTTTGCCATCGTTGAATGTTTATCGAATCTTTGTTTTTTCTTTTTTAAAATTATCCAACATTGAAGACTTTCCCAACAGGAGCCACAATCTTGAATATATTACTCACCGGATATTTGAGCCCAGAAACAAGAAGAGTGAACAGGAATGCAGAATGGTTTTCAACTCTGTGTGAAAAGAAAAAAAAGCTTGCATATACTCATGTCACCTTTTTTTAATTGTTGTCTAAAGATGACCAATTATATCATAAACTTACTCTATGTTCTTCACTTACAGTGCAGTTTATGCCAGATGACATTTTGAGTGCTATTACAAAGTTGGACAGCACTCTTGGCTTGGTAGATAAAGAGTGTAGTTGTTCTGTTCAGACAGCGAACTGAGGAGCAATGTCAACAATTTGGTTTGGATACAGAGAAAAAATAAAAAAACAGATAAATAATTTAATAATTAATTTAAAGGAGGAGGAAACCGTGGGAATATATTCATCAAAATGAAGCGGAAGTGTTTGACAAATATCTTCTCAAAGTTTCTTTGAGAGATGTTGTTTTGTATCCAAGTTACACACTTTTGAAATTCAGAGATGGCTTCTGCCATTTTCACCTAAGTTGAATGTAAATCAACTTGAGTAAGTCGAATAATGATGTCATGTAACCACTGATAGCAGGACTTTGATTGGTAATGGTGTTCACCAAATGGTAGTTTCTCATTTCACATTGTCAAAAGTCCTGACTTTCCTTCTCCATTTTAAGGTTGAAGTTATGATATCACAGCCTATATATACTTAGATTGGATTAGATTTATAACTTAAGGCACGTAAAGGAAAAGAGGTTTGAAATACGAAAATACGATGGTGTTTTGCTAGAGATTACTGGTGATAGTGGTAATTGCCTGGGTACTTGCCATTTATCAAAAGAACACTTTGGGAGTGTACAATAGACACTAAATGCAAAATCTATACTTCAATTAAATCAGCTTCTACATCAAAAGAGTACAAATCATTAATTACTGCTTACAGAATTGTGGTCAATTTACACTGCATGGTCAATAACTGACTGTCAATCAATTCACACTGCATTTACAATTCAAAAATCTCATGTGTCCACAGGTATCTGAATTGCAGTGGTATTCCATTGCAGCTAGGCCAAGGTGTACTAAGTTTCAAATTTTCACCATAAGTCAAAAGTGCATCCTATGCAAGATGAGGAAATTTTGCTGATGAATGAGAAATGCAGTAAATGCAGATGATTAATCACAGCGATCACAAGATGTGCTGCACGAGCAGTCGAATACATAATAAAGGGGGTCAAGCATCATATCAGGGACTGGCTTGTTACATGAAATGTGTGCAGAATGACCTAACTATGCATCTACTGCAGGAAGATTGCATGCATACTGTAAATCTAGTTACATGCATGCAGGTGTGTGATACTGGCAAGATGGCCCTCTTCAGAACAGCAAAATGAACTACTGATCTGAACAAAAGAACTCTTACTAGGACACTAACGTTAACACTGCAGCAAACATATTGATTGCATAATGCAGGCAGAGAACAACTTACGAATTTTGATGAGCCCTTTGCACGCAGTTGAACAATGGTTTGTCATCACTGTACATTGTTGGATACTGGATGCCAGAAAACAAAAGAAGGAAAAACAGATGAAAAATTACATTCCATATTTCAAGAGGAGAATACCTTGCCCAGTCTTGTCATACACGTTTTTTCTCATCAACTGTGCTAGTACTGTAAATTTAGTGCACTGCTTATTCCAACAGTTGTAACTTAATACACGTGTAACACGTCTATTACAAGCTATCGGCAGCTTTTATATCGGTGGTGTGTTATCACATGTCAAAGCAAATACATATTTTTTTTCTGTTCAAAAAATTCTGTACTATCTCCTCATCATGATACAGGAACTTTAAAAAATTGCAAAACGAAGTCACATAATTCAAACTTTTGAGAAACAAAACACAGACTTCCCTGTGACCGACCATACATTTAAAAAGACTGCACCCATTTGACATAAGATTTGCTAAGGGGATCATGGCTCACTGTTGCGATCAATAATCCTGTACATTATGAATCATGATGTCAGGTACATACAGTACTATATAGTGTGTATATTTAAACAGGCAGAGCCGATCTAGACGGGCACTGCTGAGGAGATCTGGCCAGGCAGTGGTCTGAAAGATGCTGCATGTGCCCCAGTATGGTAGAAATTAATTGATGTCTGGCTTGGTACATGTACAGTACTTGGACACTGTGTCTGATTTTGGTATAATTCGGGTACTTTCTGGTACCTGGAAGACTCCAATATTGCTGTACAGAGTGGTACTACCACCTTTCTTTCACAACTTTTCTTTTTTTAAATCATGTCTTGATTTTTTCCTGGGTTTCTGTGTCTTGAAAACACTTGAATTGTGTTGTTAGCAAAGTCATCTCCATATTTTGTGACATGACATTGTGAGCGAAATCTTAATTTGATTCTAGCATGCACTCACCGAATTTGTTGTCTGAAGGACAATATGTAGCTTTAAATATTGTGCAGCATATAATTGTCCTGAAGTGTGTGTGTGTGCGATTTCAGTTGTCTTGGACATCAGGACTCCCACAAAACATCACCACTGTGCTGTATGGTATATACACATTTATCTATAGCTGGAATACAAGTTGACAATTTGGCTATGAAAGTCAAATTCCATGGAATGTGTCATAGCTACTACAGTACACAAAATACATTGTCTGAGCTCCAATTTCATAAGCATGAATATTCATATCCATTCCCATTGATCTGTTTGATTTCAAGTAACAGTGACTATTGACAGCTGTGCTTACTTGCAGACTTTGAATTTTGTAGGGCCAACAAAATTGTTTTCATGTTCAAACATCTGTCAAATGAGAGCATAATTCTCATTCACATTTTGTGACTGGTGACCTTTTCCCCTACATTATCTTCCCTGAAACACTCACAAAGGAAAAAGGTATAGATGACCAGACGATTGCCTATGCGACACATATTCCAGCTTTGATACACATAAAAATATGTTAATTATGATACAGGATAATTGTCGCACTGGACATTGACCCTGACATAAGTATTCAGGTCAGGGCCAATCTAATTAGGTCAGGGACAATCTAATCAATTTCTGTGATATTTCACTCACTTTAACATCAAACTCCTTCCTTGCTTTTCCAACTCGATGACCGAGCCATCCAAGGAGAAAGACGCTTGAACTCCCTGCTAGCAGGACATAGCCATAGTCCTTTGGCAAAGTGGAGAGAAGACCAGACATTTTCAGCTTCCTATTCGAAGGTAATTATAAAGAGATTGAAAATTCAACTAGTGGAGAATAAAACAAATGCACATACTGTAACTACAAAAACATCTCCATGAAAAACTGTCCCTATAGTAGTCTCTACTACATGGAGCATAGTAACAAGTTAATAAAACGTACACTACAAACAAAATGGGAAAAAGCATAACAATGGTACCTGTGTTAAGGACAGGTAGATCAACTGACAACCTAATATGCTTCTGAATAGAGGCAGCTCTGCTCTGTCATAAATATGTCATTCCTTCAGCATACTCAGCAAAGAGCAAACATCCTGCAAAACACGGACAATGATCTTTGAAAGTACATGCAACCATACAAATCAGACGAAAATTTGTAGTTATGATGGAATGGGTCGTTTTTGGCGTCTGAAAATTGCACTATAAATACTGCATGCCCTATGTACATGCAAAGCATGCTGAATCTTGTACAACCAGCAATTTATTTGTAGATCCCTTTTACCTACCAGTAAAACTTGGAGAATTAAGAAGTCGGGACTTTCCTGTCCCTTTGAGGTAATCTTCCAGTATGTGCCACTCAGCATTACTACCACCAGCATTTCCACTCGCTAAATGATCAACGGTGAAAATGGAGAGCATGTTGGGTGCCACGGTCTATCTGCCATGGGTGAACGGCCTTCCATAGGCATGCAGCCCATAGAATCCAGTGACCAGGAAATGGAGGGACTGGTACATGAGTTAGCGAATATAGCACATGTATGTATTTGAGGTTTCTCATTTTTTGGGGGTGGGGCTTAACATTCTACAGATTGTTACACTGCACATAATCCTTTTAGCAAATGGTACATTCCAATGACAAACAGCATTTGATTTTCTAAAGATAAATCAAGTTCCCAATAACACTGTGTTTCAGAGCTTTCTTCCTGACAGATCTCTCACAGGACATGCAACAATTCCAGAGTTAAGTGTACCATGTATAATAACCACAGGTAGTTGTTTGTTGTCTAAATTTGTACTTTCAAGTGTAAAAACTGTGGAAGCCACAGTAGAACGTTTCAGATGTTCAGAAGCTCAGTTTTACGATGATATCGGCTACATGCAATGCATGCAGTACCATGATTAAACGTCCAGTAATTGCATGGTTGCAGACTTTGAGAAAGTTGGCACATTACATGGTAAGTCTTAAACACAGAGAAGAGCTGTGTCGTTATGGATATCTATATAGGAGTTGACACTGGCTCATAATTGTTTATGAATAAGATGTGGCTTTCAATGATCCCCACATGAGTCTCAAAAAAGAAATGCCATGAAACTAGGGTTACCATATTTCTCTAAACCGAAAGTGGGAAATAACTTCTGAAAGCTGGTCTGAGGACATGGCCTCATGGGCGGTCTATAAATTTGGGAGGGCAGAGACTTTTTGCATGAAATTTGTTCGTTACTGACTTGCAGGATAAGCTTCTGTAAGTGAAGCACCAGTGTGGGTTGGCACTAGCGTACATGAAAATTTTGGACTTCACAAAACCAATAAATGTCCGGAAATGGCAATTTCACGCATGTTATGTACCCAGCCTTGAAACAGGCATATCACATCTGCAATTTGAAAAACAATCAATGAAAAATGGTGATAACAAGGAGGGGGATTTCCAACAAAATGTCTCACAGGGACTGGTTTGAAATTTTTAGCAAATTTTCGAAAAAAAAAAAGAAGAATATTTGGTGGTAATGCAGAACAGGAACGTGAACAGAATGTCAACAGAAATTACCAGGTGTGCTGCCAGTATCTAATGATAAGAGGGTACATATTGCCCTACATCATTGCTAGACCATACCAGGCCCCAATCCAGGGTTTTCCACAGGGCATGTCCTCCGAACATAGCCGTCTTCGTGTACTGCCTTGGCAGGACTATGTCAGTGGAGCAGCCACCATTGGTTGGCGCAGAGCTTACCAGACCTTTGGCTTTACTAACTCCACAGATGGCCAGGAAAGGCACTTTCCAGATGTCTTGGCCTGCATGTAGGCCTACCCTGCCTTGAAATAGGGATCTTATGTATGCAATTTCTCAATTAATGAGAAAAACATTGTTCTACGGAGAAGTAGTAATAATTTGGATTGCTCTCAGATATGGGCTGTTGCATCAACGTTCAGTCGTTCGAAGGGTGCAAGTTCACCTGCATAGGCCTACTATTTAAGTGGAGCTCTAACACTGGCTGGCTCAGGGCAAACCAGAAAGTTTTTGGCTGTTCAAACGCCCCCCCTCCCCTGATGGTCGGACACAGCACTTTCCAGGTTTCCTGAGCTGGGAGAATCCAGACTCAGAATAGAGACATCATATGTCTTCTATTTCTCAATTAATGAGAAAAACATCAACCTTTGGAAATAATTTATGGCAATAATTTCGATATTTCCAACTAGTAAATCACTTTGGCTCTTAAGGCAAGGTAATCTAAAAAAAAAAAATCCTGAGGTCAGCTTGAGCAAAATATCTTTTGGTTAACTGCATCCGATGCACCACCATTGGATGGCACAGAGTGTGCCAGAAAATTAAGGAAACTATGATGAAATCACTGTGCAGATCACTGGAATCACATTTTCAGCATCATTTTTTCTTTTTATCCTTGTCTCACCCCACCCCCTAAGAAAAAAACCCTAAAAGAATGTAGCTTAAAACTTTAGAAGGTCCAAATTTGTTAAAAAATTATTTTTGGACGAGAAATGATTTAAAAAAGTCCGTAAGAAGTGACAAACTAATGGGAATTTGAACACATGATTGTGTCTTTCAGTAAGCATTATCTTTACCCAAAAATCTGCTCAAATTTTGAGATAAATTTTACCATGATTTTCAGTCCTAGCTGCAGAAAGTTGGGAGGCAGTGTTCTTCCTGCCCCAATGCCCATGTTTGCATGGGGAGAGTCCCCACCCCTACGTTTGCAAGGGGAGGGTCCCTGTCCCTATGCCTATCTTTGAGTGGGGAGTGTATCTGCTGCAATGTAGATTTTAATACCTGCCTAGGAAACAAATTTATGCAACATAACAGATTTTTTACAATAATTTTGTTTGCATGTATAAAATTTCATGTATGTAATTATGCATGGCTGCTAAGTTCAAGTTAGGTGGCATGACATTTGGTACACAAACCACAGTCTGCTGACTGGTCATGCATTTATAATGCTTGGGAAAACACATGCCTAATTTGTATAACCTACCAGGAAGCTCACTTTTCTGTTGAAAAATGGGACGGTGGCTCCTGGTTAAATTGCAAAGACAATACCATAACCCTACAAGAAACAACAACAGGGTTCCTCATACTAGTACTGTACCAGCCACTGGGTAATCAAAACTAACAATACACACAACTCACCCATAAACACACTGACACAGTGAGCACACCCTCCCCGAATCCCCATTAACACTGATGGCATGCACATAAAGATAGCTCCCACCACCTCCCTCCCTCCCTCTCCCTGAAATGTAGAGAACCC
Source organism: Stichopus horrens (assembly GCA_009801055.1). Lineage (NCBI taxonomy): Eukaryota > Metazoa > Echinodermata > Holothuroidea > Aspidochirotida > Stichopodidae > Stichopus > Stichopus horrens. The sequence continues at coordinate 16,748 of VJOZ01068397.1, forward strand.
ATAGAAATAAATAAACTAGAACAACACCACTGTAACTGTGCACCAAGACACTAAACAAATTAAGGCGAGTGGTAATATTGCGGCATATACGCAGTAAGGCAAAACAGCTCTGCCTTAATTCAAGTTCAACATTGGGCATGTGCACGAACAGCCCCAGAATTTGTTCGATATATAACTAGGCGTACATCTTGGTGTTAAACAGAAATGCAGCTGTTTGATTTTTTGAGATAACCTGATCAAATGCAGGGAAAACTACATCTCATTCTCAGTCAACAGTTAGCCGTGTAAGAGTTATACTATCCTACATTTTCTGTTGGATTTAAGTTACGTGATCACATGATAAAACAAAAAAGGCGAGGCAAAAAAAATGGGGTAGAGAATTTGGGCTCAGTTATATTATTCTGTGACATCATTCTCCTTGATATATCTCTCTGGGACTGCAGAGACCCTGTCATCAGTAGCAGTACCTGGTAATGCGTTGAGCTGTTCCTTTCATGCTCAGTCATGAATGAAATGGTGCCTTTTAGGAGTTTATTGGTACCTGAACTGAGCTTAGGGATTAATTCTTGAAGGTCTCATTGTTGCAGACGAGAATTTTACAACAGTAGACCTATGTAAGCCTATTGTGTAAATGAAACGTAGGCTACAACAATACAGATACTTTTGTTATTATCCTACCTGACGTTACATTTCACTCTTTACCCCATACCACTATTAGTTTACAATCACCTAGATTTTACTAGCAAGTAGCATCGTGATTACAGCCTACATGCGCAAATTTATCTGTATACCTTCCTGATTTGTTGAAAAAGTTAAAACTATGTCTTCACTTGAGCGGGAGGTTGCCGGAGAGCGACAAGACAGCTCCTGGAACTTTACAGGTTGATCAGTGGGTCCACAGCGCGGAGACTATATATACAACTTGCTGTGTTGAGTGTCCACGAGCGTGAGCCAGCAGTTCAGTATAGCTGTTATATAATCATATGCACACATATGGGGAAAATTGTTGGAGCATGTATGGCAAGCCATTGCCATAAGCATGGCCGGAGCTCCATGGTTGAAGGCACTGTGTCAATATTCAAAGTTCAGATATGCCGATAAATGGAAGCACTAACTTCATGTTCTAGTACCAGATAGAAGGTGTTATTCTAAATCTAGTGTTTAGAAAGCATGGAATGAATAAGTATGCAATAAGAGCTACGCCGGGTGTCGTTGACAGTGCTTGTACCTGGGAATTTCCAGATTAGTTATGTGGGATGCGCCAATTTATTCCTTTAATTAAAACAAATTATTGGCCCGACCGAAATTTTAGCCAAATAGGAACTGTTTTTACCATCGCCTTTACGGTTGGGGCCGGGTTGAAATAGTGCGAATAACTGAGACTGTTCGCATGTGAATCGCTCACTGTTCGTGCGAATCAGAGGTGTCAGCCTTTCAGTAGGCTAATCATGATTTGTGAAGATCTCAAGTCAGTTTCTTTGCAAAGTGGGGAGACTGATCTATAGGTTTAAGGCGCGTTCAGACTACAACGATATCGGATCGGATTACGATCCGATTTTTTTAATTTTTAGTAAATATCTTCTCCATCTCTGATCGGAAAGAACCAAAAA